>CAEFZX010029225.1:0-87516 GCA_903066825.1 Alfaro cultratus
GCAGAAAAGGTAAGAGTGAGACAGGTGGAATATATGTGTCGAGGAAGACGCAAGTTTAATGTACCGTAACTTAACACAAATCAGTGCACAGGAAGAAGATGAAGACTGGTCTCAGTGACGTTTACCGGTATGTTTTTTTTAACCAGCCCTGTTAGTGCTGTGCTACCGTGTTGCTGCTGTGTTACTGCCGCGTCACAGGCACTGTTTGGAAAGAAAAGCTAAGGTATATTATTAAAACTTTGAAAACTCTTTCTGTGTACCGTCTGTATGTAGGCACATGCGACTTATAGACAGGTGCGGCTTATGTATGTACAAAATGGTTTTTCTTTTAAAAATGTACTGGGTGCGGCTTATAATCAGGTGCGCTCTATAGTCCGGGAATTACGGTACTTCCTTATATTAAAAGAAGATCATATGCTGACGGCCAGTAAACAGCCTTTTGCAAGACAGATTTTGATGTCTTATTTAGTGGTGGGACTCGATTAGCATTTTTAATCAAGTAATTATTTGCAAGTTATATTTAATAGAAAACTATATATTGGCAAAATGAGCAACATTTTCAATTCAAAAACCATTTTTTCTGCCAACTTGTTTAATAAATAGACATATAACCTCATCAATAAATATTTTTGTTTTTAGTTGTTTTTAATCTATTATATATCAGATTGATGCATTTTGCTATGATACCCATTCAACTCCAAGCATTTCAGGAATCCTTGGTCATTCTTCTTTCAAACTGTGAATGCTGAGGGACAAATGTGCTTGCAGCAACATATTTTGGATTCAGATGTTATTTTAGGATTGGGTAGCTGCAGTGAGAGGCTAACACCTTTTTGCGCAATGTGCACACAACAATGGCCAACAGCAAAACTGACACCCTAGTGGGCGAAGACAAGTAGCTTTGTCATCCATCTCAGTTTGCAGATATTGCTTGTGACTTGCAGGCGAATTAAAAGACAAAGTTTTCACTGGAAACTTTGCATGTAAAAAAAAAAAGATAAATTGTGTTAAAAATTGCAATACTTTAAAGTCTATGTAATGAATTAATCAAAATTAGCACATCAGTGGAGCGCCGTTAAAATTTGATACCAAGATGCTAATGGTGGAAATCTGATAAAATCCAAAAACAACAAGGATTGGAAGAGCAAGAGATGTACAAAGTCAACTGATGTGGTAAAATGTAACAAGGGGGAAAGGATACTGAAAAAGGGAAGCTTATCTATACAAGTATACACAGAGGACAACTGAGATGCACAAAGTATAAAGATAACAAAACAAGCCACAAACACCAAGACATGCACAACCATAATCTACCAACTAAATGAATGAAATAACCAAAGTCATAATGAGACCTGTTGCAGATGTTGCTTTTTTGAATGCTAGTAAGCAATAATGTGGTGGATTTACAGAAACTGGAGTACATTTAAGTTCACCCTTTCCTTTGCAAGCACACCGTCTACTCAACACTGATCTGAGGCCTCCAGTGATTCATGCCCTCATCCTCCAGTCTTCTCAGCTTTACCTTGGTTTTTCTTTATTTCCCCAAACCGGTTCTAATCTGTATTTTCAAAACTGTTCCGCTTTCACCGAGCCCCCTTCCTTTCTTGTCGTTGTCCTTCGTTGCCTCTGCTGCTTCTTTCAAGGCCTTCCAACCACCTTGCAGTGTAAGACATCTGATATTGAAATGTTCAGTTCCTTCATGTCAGCAACAGACACGGAAAGGGAGAAAATGAGAAAAAGACATTGAAAGAGTGCGTGGGTCAGATAACAAAGGCAGATAGAGGATGAGCGAGGCCACAAGCACAGTGGACAGCTGCTGTCATGTATAACCTTCAGACTAGAGCCTTGTAAAGTCACAGCACCGCAGCATATTCATGTTACACAAAATGGATCTCTCTGCATAACAGTCCTACACAAAAGAGCATGCTGCTCCATTAAGGTGCTAAATGACTTTCTATGAAAAAGCTTACTTATGTAACAACTTGACAGTAATGGCTCATTACTGCTATGCTCCACCAACACACAGACTCCTCTCACATGTTCATACCTTCGTTTCTAACAACAGGCCCACTCTTCTGTTAACCATCACACTACTCACTAAAGATAAAACAACAGATCTCACCTATGACTGTGGTTTGTGGTATGTGTGTGTAAGAAGCTGGCAATGAAAATATAAACTGAATTAATAAAAATAGCAAGATGCAATTAAAATTGTTTTAGTGAAGGCATTCCCGAAAGAGAATAGGCAACACAGGGTAATGTAAAGGCTTTGAAATTGATTATAGTGCACGCTAATTAAAGTCAGTTTTGATATACAACAAAAGGCCCAAAGAAAAATCAGTAACATGACCAGAATTATTATTTTTCATCCTTGATAAACATAAAAGCAGCACTAACTACTGCCTCCTGAATTGGCTCAGTTCGCTGTTGCAAAACACAGAGAGATGAAACTGCAGGAAAAATAACTTGCAGAATTGTTGGTACCTCTCCGTTAATGATCGGAAAACCCATAATGGTCACTGAAACAACTTGAACCTGACAAAAGTAATAATAAATGAAACTTTACTGTAAAAAAAATATATATATATTAATAATAATTAAAATTAGATGATCATTTTAAAAAAGTAACCCAGTAAAACAAACCTGGACAAAAATAATGGTGACCTTAGAAAAAGATTAAAGTAATTTGAAAATTGGGACATGTTAAACTAAGGTGTGTCTTCTAAATAGCATGACATCTGTCCTCAAACATTAGTTTTTTTAAAAGGGTGACATGGAGTCAATGTGCTGTTTGGTTACATAGTGACAATGAACATGAACCACAGGAAGTGAAAGAGAGTTTTCCTGGGACATTGGAAGAAAAAATTACAGACAAGTATGTTAAAGATAATGCCTATTGAACATCTCCAAGCATCTTATTGCTTGAAGACTACACTTGTACATATTATTTAGAAGTTTAATGTCCACTGGACTGTAGTCAAAATCCCTGGTTGTGGCTGCAGGGAGGATGTTTGACATCAAATTGAAGAAAAATATAATACAAATTGTAAACTGAGAGGCCAGGACAACCTCCAAACAAATATAGTCCAGGCAGTAGATAAAAAGTTAAGCTTCATAATTTATTACAAAATATAACAATAATATACACTGTGTGATAAGCTACATTACTTAGAATCCTTTATTTTTTTGTGGTCTTAACTGTCTGTCCTACATCTTGTCTACAAATTAATTTGTAGACAAGATGCAATAAAATCATATTGTATCTGCTGGGAATGTATACGGCCACACTGCATAATGCTTACACATTTGTGCAGGCGTCACTAATGAGATTTTGCACCAATCCAAGCTGCTGTTAAAATGATGTCTTTAGCCTCGGAAAGGCCTTCGTTCTGCTCTCACTGCAGCAGGACAGCAGCAGAAAAAAAGATTTAAGAAACTAAACAGCTCAAGTGCTGCAGAAAACATCTGGCATTTTATTAAAGGAAAAAAATAAAGCGGAACCTTGGAATGATTGAAATCCTACATCAACTGAGAATTATAGCTTTTTTTTTTTATTTTGAAGGAAGCTCTCTTGAAACTCTATAAAATGTATTCTGGAAAACCAAATTTAAGCTGTTTTTTTCATAGCATATGGAATGCCATTTAAACCACATAAAATATTTACTTTGAAGTTACTTACACAATTTCAAGGATATGAACCGTAATACTTTAGTCAGTGATTTTAATTAAAAAAATTTACACTAAAATAGAAGATGACTATATTATTGATGAAGCAGCATCAGGCTACTATGTCCCACCAACAAAACAAAAAATGAGTTAAGGATTCATCTTTTATCCTTATTTTTTTAAAATCATCTCTACCAAGTAATCACATTTTTTTTTCTTTGGGTTGCTGCTCATTGTTTCTCTCCTCCACTTTCTCTGTCTCAGTGCCATCCTGCTTTTCCCTGCACACTCAGATGGTTCTGGTTCAATAACTTTTTTTTCTAAATGCTTTGTTGTTTTCCTCTCAAGGGATTAGTCACCTTTCACAGCTGTGTTGATTACCTTAGTTTTTCTGAGCATTTTCTCTCTTTACAGGTAACATTCTCACTGTAGTCATATGTGGCTAGCCACATTTTTGTCACAATAATTATAGTATGCATGGAATTAGTGTTATCTCTTTCATCATTTTCTTGCTGTTTATTTGATGTAGAGGGTCAATAAACTACAAAGTGTGGTTATAAGATACATTGGTAAGTGCAATAAGGAGTCATAACAATCGATTAGTGTGTCAAATGTGCATTGCTGCAAAAGTGCTGGGTTCAGCTTAAATGTGTTTATGACAAGATTTTGTTATTAATATGACAAAATCTGATGAAAAGCATGCTTAGCTTGACTTGTTTGTCAAAGGAAAATGTGATGACAGATTTGTACACTAAATATATTCTGTTTAAAGGCTTGATTTTATAAGAAAAACTGTTTCCTGACCTATCATTTCATAACTCTTGTGTTGCCTTGCGGGTCAAAAGTGACCCACTACCATGTTTAGCTGTAGAAAAAACACCTTAAACTTTTTTATATAAACTTTTCCTTGGTGATATTCAGATATATATTTGATCCACCTGTACTCATCAACTCATACTATAACTGATGCATTAAGTCTAGTTGTGCCAATCGAAAACACACAGCCCACGAGTATCCATAAATATTTATTTAGTATAAACACTAAAGCTTATTCTGAGTTTCTTGTCATAGGCTTTGACGGGGCATGAAAGTCCACACACGCGTAAATGAAAAGTGAGAAGGACAAAAGAACGAAGCCCCCGTAAAGGTTGAAAATGTCCTATCATACGTTTTCTTGATGCCACCCAGCACAGGGCAGAGAAGACTGATGCTGAGGTGGTTAAAGGCTGCACTGCTGCCATGGCATGACCCCTCCCCCCCAAAGGGAAACCACAGACTCAGTGAACCAGTCTCTTTGCTCTGTTTTTGCTACAGTCCACATCCTCTTTCACCTCTGGCCGGATCACCAAGTGCATTAGTTTGACAAGGGCACCCTCAAAAAAACAAAAAACAAAAAAAAAAAAACAGATTGCAGACATCTAATACAACCTTCCAGTGTTAAAAATCCTTCCTCCCAAACAGAAGCTTATGACATGTGCTTGTACAAATCTAAATGTCATATCATTACTCTACCAGTCAGAGGAGTGTTCTAATTATGATTATTATACTTGAACAATTAATCAAAATCATAATATAAAGGTGGCAATTTTCACTTTGCACATGCTATCTTATTAACTGTAATTTTCATAAGGCTTTTTAACAAGCTGTGGCAAGTGACAAGCTGGCATCTTTTGATTCCATAAACTGGAAGGGTAGTTTAAAAAAAGGTACTTATGTATAATTAATGTCCATCTTTTCTGATCTCGGCTGTCATTTGCTGACTCTAATTAACTCATCCATTAAGAGCAATAAAACCAAGTTCTTTTTTCAAAATTGACCTCGTTTTGATTCTTGAAGGTGCTTTAAAAATTTTTTTAGAAATCAGCATTAGTGCCCTGCAAAAGAATTCAGACCTCTAATTTGTTCATATTTTATCATGCCAAAGTAACTAATTTCAATGTATTCTAATAGGATTTTATGTGATCAACACAAAGTACTGCATAATTATGAACAGTCAGAATTTTATTTATTTATTTATTTTTTTTGCATTAGTTCAACATTTTCTAACAAGGACAAATCGGAAAAGTGAGGAGTGAATTTATACCTCCTAAACCACTCACCCAAAATGATTGTGTCCCCTTCATGGCTTGTGGCAAACTTGGGCTTTCAACAATGGATTATGGAGAGACATGACAGTAAAGAGGTTCATCTCAAACGCCTCCAAGACGTTTTCCATTTACAGTTGTTGTAAAGTTGTTTATTTAAATTACACATAATTGAACTTCCAGTGCATAATTATTACTCATTGTGGTTGACGTGTGACAAGATTTTGGGATACGGACACATTTTCAAGGCATCATACAAGCTTCCATAATAAGAGATAGGGAGATAAATAGGTGGAAAGATATAGAGAGACAGACGGATAGAGAGATAGATGGTAGATATAGTGAGCAGTTTTTTGGTCGCATATACTAGGTAAACCGCCATGCCAACTTCTGATGTGTTTGTCAAATGTGACTAAGTGACAGCTGCTGAGCAGAGCTGTCAGGGTTTTTTTTCCCTGTTTTACACAAAAGCTTTAAATCGGTACTGTCAGAGGATTCTGGGCTCTCAAGCGATTTGTTATTTCACTCTCGAGCTCTGTTGTCTTAAGCAGATTTTACATTAATTTGCCACAATATGTCAAACTCTTCAGTCAAACCTAAAAAAATCAGCTGACATTTACCCAAAGCTCGGTTCCGTTAGTCTGTGTTCTTATCAATAAGCCTTAAGGCTCTTGTGAACCTTCTCATATTTAAATTGTGGTGGAGGCTATAAAGCTCATCACAGTGCATGTCACCAACAGTATTTGTTTGGCGTTACAATTACTTGCATTTGCTTCCAAGAAAACATGACCAGGCCTATTTTGAAGAGGTTTAAAGCACAATTCCTTAAATAGTTTAAAGTTAAAGAAATCTGGCTGCATCATGATGTTTTTAGTTAAAAACTTGCTTCAAACTTTAAGAGGGTTTTCAATCCAGAGGCTAGGCAGTAGAAGGCATTTTGACTGGTATGATGACAGTATGTCTTGAGTTCTCTGCATTTGAAGGCTCAAGAGTTGATGATAGAGTGCTATTGCAATTAATTCATGTCTTTGTTTCTCATTTCCTCCATTGCCAGTCTTTAGATACTGTTAAAATACATTTTGCCCATAGAACTAGTTGACTAATGTGCTAAAAGGATTGAGTTTTGGCTTAAAATACACAGCTTTACAGCAGTAATCCATCATGTTGACAGTTGACACTAAAGACCTCCCTCTGTGATGATTTGTGATGGCAAAGGTCCCAACAAAACGGCACTTTATGACATTGTCGAAGTGCGAATGGTCTGTGCCACCACATGTGGGTGTGTGTTTAACTGAGTTACTGCAGACAGATAAATCCTGGCAGGGACATCCGACCCTGATATCATTTCTAATTGGGTCGCAGCAGAGTCTCGTTCTGATGCACTTGCGATAGCAAAGGGTTGTGTGCTTATAATAGCTTTGTTTCTCATCTTCTGGAGGTAAATCTTTCATTTTACAGAGCCAGACGCAGCCTTGCAAAGAAGTGTAAAAAGAATCCTCTTTTCTCACTGCAGTTTACTGTTTCTGTGAAAAATGTAAAAATGGTCATTTAAAATTTGAGAAAAAAATTGTTTTTAGCAAAAATCTCCAGTCTGTAAATTAAGATCTCTAGAAATCCCTTTAATGTAACATTTTTATGTAAGAATTATTATTATTATTTTTCTTTTACATTTTTTAAAAATCTACTCTCTGTTGAACAGAAAACACATGATTAGGTCAGACGAGACTAAAGGTCCACCTCATCTGTCCTCTCATTTAAGAAAATCTTCAGCTCACATTTGAACTTTAATAGAATAGTCAGAATAAAGAGACATATGTTAAGGGAAAATTTTAACTACCACAATATTTATTGCAGAACTATGATCCTAAATGGTCAATCAGTAAACCACCGATACAGAGCTGTTCGTCCTGTCACATCATACCAGCTGATCAGGTGAGATCACAGGTCTTGTGTGCTTTCAGATCGGGCAGCAGGGGTTGCAGGAAAAATGGGGCACGGCCTACACCTTGCAGCACTGCAGATTTCCCCTAAAGAATGGTTCTCTGTGTTGGGTTTCTGATGCAGCCAGCCTGTTCAAATATACTTTGTGCTTTAAATACAAGCAAACCTGTTGCAGATCATTCACAGCATGTTATCAGATTCTGCTGATCAACATTGTTCCCATACAGACGGACAATGAAGGATGATGTGATACTCCCCTCTGTGCGCACCCACAGTCTGTGCAGCAGCAGCAGCTGTCTTTGATTTGTGCATCACACTTGCTCTACAATCATCTTGTAGCCTATTAGCCTGTTTTCTCAAGAAGCCGGGTATCTATTTTTTAAAAAAGATAGCATAAATTACTGAGGGATCAAACTACTTTGCTGTTAATGTTGTTGTATAATGTTGGTGTTTCTATGTAGCCGTCTTATCACGCAAATGCCTGATAACCAGCCTGCAGACCATTTTTCCTCTGGGGACAAATGAAACCATCTCCTCTCTCTCTCTATCCGTCCATCTACTACTTACATTTATCAGTGGTGGGTGGACTTCAGCCTCTTATTTCATGTCAGGACTTTTCAACTGATTGTGTGTGCATGATAATGGTGTGTAGCTCATGGAATGAAAGCATTATTTCACTTTGGCTACTGTTATGAATGCAAACACAAAGTGATAGTGAAAGTAGACAACAGTGACTTCTCTAGCAATGGTTCCAACTCTCTACCGATATGACTTGCCTCGACCTTCTAGAATGTTTTCAGAGAAGACCAAGTTGTGTTTCATTGGCAGATGGTTGCAGAAACATCGACAGAAGGGGAAAATAATTGTGGCACTGGTGATTTTATTTTATTTTTTCCCCACTTTTCCTCTTTTGAAAATTTTACTGAGATTATATCACCACCATCCAAGGGGAATTTGAAAACTTTTCAAACGTCTTTAAAAGGGGTGCCAATAAATACGGTCGGCTAAGCATTTGGTGGTTTTCCAACATATTGATCTATTGTTTGCTTTGATCTGTTCGTGTTGGTTCACGGTTCTACCAGGGAAGCTTGGACAGCAAAAACCCACAAATTTTGTGATTTCTAAGTTTTCTGAGTGGCCAAGGCACAGCTGCTATCTGTGTTTTGGTTTTTGTCTCTCCAGCTCTCTCTACAGAGTCCTTTCACTGCTCTGGAAACTTTGGTGATCTCAGAGAGAGATATTGATTGCCTCCAGTCCGAGAGGGGCAACCCCACTGGGCCTCACTGCCTTCTCAGTTATACTGGCTGTGTGTCTGAAAGCACAGGCCATGTTCAGTAAGTAGGAGAAATCACACAGATAAACATGGTGTAGAGCCATACACACTGCGTGTGAAACAAATTAAACTGTTCAAGCCATCAACTCCCATGCTGGTGTCTTTATAGAGGAGCCCTAGTAAACAAATACAAAACAGCAACCTATCATCCAGTGTTATAATATAATCACACAGTTCATCTTTTAGTGGTGCAATGAAAGCAAAAGCTAGCCTTGTTTCTTTTTCCATCAATAATGCTTAATATGGATGGTTTGCCCTGGAGTTCACTTATAATACATTAAGGTAAGAGCATATCGGAAAATCTATGTTAGGTTTCATACAGTAAATTAGATTTCAAGGCTGATTGTATTTAAATCTCAATACTACTACATCTGCTGTCCTCTGCTCACAAAATACAAACTGAGGCCTTACACATTCAGGATGTGCATCCTGACATGAAAAATCATGCCACATTCAGTCATCTCACCTCTAAGAGATCTCCGCTACCTGACCACTCCCCACTCCTTCTGAAATAACTGTCAGAAGCATGTGTTTAGAGATAAAGAGTTGGTGTAAGCACTCAAGATTACAGAGATGGGGAGGGGATCACACACCTACATGTTTGCCGTGAGAAAGAGTTTTACGTGCGCCTGTGTGTGACGGCAAAATAACGGCAGGGGAAGAAGACAGATTGACGTGGGGAGGAGGAAAAAGACAGAGGGGAGCATTGTGAGCCTCTCATCTCATCCTACGTCCCTCCTGATGCTGTCTGCCGCAGCGAGCATTGAGCTTATGGAAGGCATTTGTTGTCTTGTCATTCTCTAACCTTCCCAGCAAGCATCAATGAGTTATTCAGATCCCCTCCCCCCCCTCACTACTAAGCACAGAAAGCAAAATGACACATTACTCATCACATGAATATCAGCCCAGGTCTGTATTCACATTTCTTTTTTTTTTTTCGTTAAGATGGGTTGTTTGTAGCAAATAAAAAGGGGTTGCATGAAAGTCTGACAACTGTGAGGTTTGACAAACGAAGGCTTGTTTTAATTGATTCTTGTAATCACGACTCCTCTACTCGCCTATGATCCATATCCTCCCACCACAGCACCAATGCATAATGAGTTCATCATGGCTTAACCCCTTACCTGTCAAAAATTTAACTCCCACCCATCAGGAAACACACCACATAGAAGTATTACAAGATCATAACATTCTTCGCTCTGGAAGTTGATACAGAGAGAAGACTGAAAGTTAGCTATTTTTGGTAGCAAATTTATATCATTGGTACTAATTTCTATCATTTAACACCTTTAGAGTTGGGATAAGGGTTTGCATTTGTTAAGGAACATCGACAGAAATCGTGGTGTAGCACTGCTCACTGAGCAAATCATAATAATTGTGCTAAAAAGATGCTAAAATCATCCTAAAATATAAAATTCATAATTTTCTCTGCTTTAAAGTAACATTCTGTTGTACTACAATTTCTCTCTCTTTTCCTCTAATATAAATACTAACCACTCTGATTAAGTGGTCTAGAATACTATCTTTTTGAGTTCTTAAAAACAGAAGTCAAAAATGCAGAAAACTGTAGTCTGCTAATCAAAGCTTTCTAAGACGGGTGCATCTCAACAGCAAACATTTTGAGATCTACAGGTGCATGCCAGTATGTCAAAAACAATTCCATTGAAGAGTTATTTTAATTCAATTCAAAAACTGAATATCATATAATCAGGACATACACAGTGATGTAAAACATTATTTGTCCATTTGTTCTCTACTATACCTTTTACTTCCACTCAGCTTTCCATTCAAGTCCTTAAGAGCCAGCTTCTTTAGCTATAGCCTTTCAGTAGCTAATCCTCCTAGTGTGTGTCAAATCCCCAGTCCCACTGTGTTTGTGCGTAGATGTTAAGAGGCGTGGTAGAAGATCCCTATCAAAATTCTGTATTAAGATATTTGAAATTGATCTTGAGTAAAAATTTATGCATTCTAATTAATAGCATTTTAGGTTGTCATTCAAGTTAAGAGCAACATTTCACAGGATCTACTTCAATAGTTAACAGTGTGACAGTTCAACATACCTTGGGGCCCCCCTGCTGGTCTATGCGCTGAAAGCAGCAGCTTAGTTTGCGTGTGCCTCAGGCTGGCTCAGCCTAGAGGATATGTGCCATTGGCAGGTTTCCCTCACGGGATAGGAGCTTTAAACATGTTTTGAGATATGATTTAGCTGTGCGTTTTTGGCACCCAAAACGTTGAAAATGTCTTATTCCTTTTTCTCCCCATACCATGCAATAACAATTAAAAGTTAATTTCGACACTCGGAAGGGTGTAGGAAATGATCTCCTCCTTTTAATGCATTTATCAAGCATAACAACCTGTCCTCATTCTAATTAGGGGAGGACAAATAGGCTCACGGTGTTTCTGCTGCCCTGGGTTGGCAGAGGCGGCGAGCTCTAATAGCGCCCCGAAATCCGATTCCGCGCTCCAAGGGAGCTCCTCTCCCTTATGGGCTGTCAATAACCCTCCACTGACCTTGTGAAAACACACTGACTATTCCCCAAAGTGAGCTTGCCTGTCTGTAACACAACGCACGTCCGCTCCTGTCTCAACTCATCCGAGCGGGGAGACAGCCTAAACGGCTCGGGAGGGGTGTTAAAAGCAAGAAGGCGTCCGTATGCCAAGTTTCGGAGGATTTCCAGACATCAGGGTACATGCGTACAGCCCTGAGCTCTACATGAAGAAGAAGTATGCCGAAGACGCAGCCAAGATACGCAAACTGTTATCGCCCACAGTGATGTTACTTCCAAAATGTACCAGTCTCTATGAAAACGTAACATTCCCGCTAAACAGGATTTATGATTGCATGATAAGCGGGAGGCTTTAGACAGTGTGACAAGAACAGAAGCTCATCTGCAGCCATGTCCTGTAATAACGTCTCCACAGTGCAGAGATTCGCCCGTGAGGCAAATCCACCGCCAAATCCAGCGTGGTAACATTGCACCAAGCAGATGCACCACTCCTCGGAAACACGGCACAGCGTCAGGGAGGCGCAGACATCGATACATTCATACATACCTGGTTTTTATGCCGAGTTCCATCTTCGAGTTCAGAAGAGCTATTCATGATTCCCCATCGGTCATTTACCATCCCACGGAGAAGGTGCGCATCAGATCCGTCTTTCTTCTTTCCGGGCGTCAGCGAATAAACCCACTTTATTTTATTATTATTATTATTATTTCACATTAATATGTACCTGTCAAAGTCAATACCTGGTATTCAAGCCTACTCCGTGGGAAAAAGAAAAAAAAAAAGGAAAAAAAACAACCGAAAAGACCAATAAGGATTGCAAGTTCTTCAGCCGCACAAATTGCGCACCAAAATGAGATTTAAATTCCTCCCCGGAGTTTCCTCAGCGTCCGTTCATAATTCCATCGCAATAGGGTAACACACGTGTTTTATTTGAAGGCTGCAATCATTTTTTTTTATTTGCTTCCCATATGCATCAAGATTGCGATGGAAATAAACGAAGAAACCTATAAATGATCCCAAGAGTAGAAGCACAGTATCTTTTTTTTTCTACTCCAAAATATATATGCATATATATGCATATATTTTGTCCGTCCACTTCGTAAGAAGAGAGTTAAGAAGGCTGACCAAGTTGGAGTGCGTTTATTTGAAGTGAATTTGGATGAAGTCGTAAAAGCAGCTGTGTCCTCTTTTCCCCTTCTACTTGTTTACGCGTTGGAAAAGCTTTTATGCCAAACCCGCTGGTGGATAGAGCCTCGCGCAGCCCATTTGCGCCACTTGGATCACAGAGAAGCCTTTGACAAGACGGGTGTGAGGAGGAAAGATTAGCCTGCTCCTCTCCGCCAGTGAGCCGACCGGGGCGCTTCGTTCCTGTCCGGCTGTCAGTTAGCGGCTCCCTTCCGTATGCGCGGCGCGCTCCAAGGCTGCGTTTTCTTCCCTTGTACCGCCCTGCCCTCGATTGCTGTACCACTGACTCACCGCCTTCTCTTCCACTCCACACCGCACCGATCCGCACCGTGGACCCTCCTATTCCACCGCAGCAGCAAGGTTATGAGAAATCTATGCGTAAAGTGTAAACTGACCACCACGGACAGTGATTAAAAAAAAAAAAAGAAGAAAAAGTTGCTTGTGGGATTTCTGTCGAGATTCGGACTTTGTTGGGTGGATGATCTGTCACCGTAGCAGAGGATTTGAAAAGTCTGTCTCTAAAAGCGGGAGGGTTTAATGGACTCCCCATGGGGGAAAAAAAAAAAAAAATACTAAAACATTAGTCTGCCTTAATTATGTCACACTACCACTTTAAGTTGCTTCCTTATGCAAATGCATCTCAATACTTTTAAACATAATCAAAAAAGTTAATGCATTTCAGGAAATGGACCTTATGCAGATTATACTGTTATAAATGTTAAAATTCAAGCATTTATCGTCTTTAGGGAAAATATTTTACAGAATTTATTTATTTATATGTTTTTTTCAGAAAATCAAACATTACATAACCCTAATAAAGAAATAGGGAGTTATAGTCATGTTAGCCTGAAAAAGTAATGGATACTTGTAAGTTGTGAGCCATAAAAGACTGCATACTGCTGTATCCAGGCATATTAGTAGAAAGCAGAGCAGAAAATAAAGTGTGGTAGGAATAAGGGCCTACAACAAGCCTTGGAAGTATTGTGAAGCGAAGCCCATACAGTACATAAAAGGTGTGGACTGTATCCAGAAGACGGGCCAGAACAATTCCTCAGTTAAGCCACTTCTAAACCAGAAACAGTGTCACAAACGTCTTACCTGGTCCAGTGAGAAAAAGGAATGGGCCATACAGTCATCTTTTCAGGTGAATGCTTTGCATTTTAATTACGAATCAAGGTCCCAGAGCCTGGAAGAAAAGTGGAGAGGCACATAATTCAAGTTGCTGGAGGTTCAGAGTGAATTTTCTACAATGGTGATTTGGGGTGCCATGTCATTTACCACTACTGGACCACTGTATTTTATAAAATTCAAAGTAAGAGCAGCTTATGAAAGATCACTAACATAAGCTGTGATCACTCCCATAGCTAATCTGCTGACAAGCTATGGGAGTGATTATTTTATGGAAGTGCTTATTTTATTTTCTAGCAGGACTTGAGTATCTTCCCACCCTGCCAAAACCACCAATAGCTTATTTTCTTCCCAGCAATCTGCCTAACCTAAACCCCTTTGGAGAAATGTTTGGAGGTAAATGAGAGACACCAGACCCAACAATTGAGATTAGTTAAAGGCTCATATTCAACAAACCTGTGTGTTTGGCAAAGACGGATAACCTCCACACTGGCTTTGTTGCAGTTGTTCAAATTCTTGGGTAAACTGTTCAACAGGCTAACACTGCGACAGGTTATTTTCCACTTTGAAAAAAATGAAGTTTGCGTTTTCATTGGACGCGAGATGTCCTTGTGCTTCAAGTTTTGAACTGAAATTTTATTACAAATGGAGCCTAGGCGAAAATTCAAGCTGGGAGACTCGACCCAGCTTCTCCTCATCACCTAATCACCACGCCTCCGTCGCAGCCAATCAGGACCGAAGCGCCGCGGGCTCCAGCCAATCGCAGCCCTAGGCCGCCTTCAAATGCTCAAGCTACCTTGGAGCCTACCTGCTCGGCAGCCGTGCTTCGCCCCGCCTCCTCCCCATCGCCACCTCTATCCTGACGGACGTCCTCCAGGATCCTTCAGTGCTCCCATCACCAGGCTCCGCTCCACCACCAGTTTCGGTCCCGGGGGGAAGACTACTCCGAGCCGAACTCCTGCTCGCGGTGATCCTCGGCACACAGTCTTCTGCCGGGTCCGAGCGCCAACGATCTTGTACCATTAAAACCTTTTAACTTCTATTTCTTCTCTGTGTGAGTCTCTCCAGATTGAAATACTATCGAGTAAATACAGGAAATTGGAAACCTGCTATTAACCAACTTACTCTGAAAAAAAAATTGGGATAACAATGATAGAACACAACAATACAATAAAATCCACTAAACTTAAAAAAAGGCAAATAAGAGGAGCGCAGAGATGAATATTCAGTGTTGCCCCCTAATAAGTGAATAATTTTAGAGGGGAAATAAAGGTGATCATGCATAATGTGGCCTACTTCATTTTGGATAATTTGCACTTAGTTTTGTTGTTTAGGTGATTGTACCGAAGAGGATAAAATCATCTAACCTGCTCCTAAAATTTTAACTTGTTTCACAACAAAATATTTTACTGTGAAAAAATATTTAGTGCCACACACATTTGAAAATGCCTAACATCAAAGCTTAACATTAAGGTTTCTGAGTGGTGTTTGGAAATGCATCCATTACTATATTTGAAGCTACATACTTTTGCTCTACTTTGTTCAAAAAACAGTCAACATAGGTACATAAGGGGGTTAAAGACTTTGAAATTTGGTGGTTGTTGATGCTACGTAAGCTAGTGTTTTTTTTTCAGAAATAACTGATCTACTGGGATCTTCATACACAACAATCCCCAAGTTTTAAAGAGAGAAATAATAATAAAAAAAGAGGCTAAAATATATGTTGCAGTTTCTGTAGAAGGGAATTGTTGATGTCAGATGTTATAATAGAATGGCATGCAGCAGTTTTTGTCTCGAGGGTCTGGATTTCAGCCGATACATTTATATGGTAGAGTTGGATTTTTGAATCGATGTGAAAGGTTGGATCAATCAACAGTTGAGGCTGCATGTGGTGTAGCATTGTAGGGGTTGTTTTTTTGAAATGAACCATCTCGGAGGGACGCTTTCAGCATTTTATTGAAACTATGCCAGGCAAGGTGTATGTAATAAATGCACTCAGTGAATATCAGTAGTATAAATTTGCCATCAGAAAAGAAGCGGATGGTACATTTTTCAAATTGCTCAGTCATACGGAAAGTATCCGAAAAGTTGCCCTTTTTCCCATTAGCAAGGAAGAGTCCTCCTAGACTTTCAAAAATGTACACATTTAGTTTTCATAATCTGAAAAAGTGTTCTCTGAACTCTTTGTTTTTTAAATAACGATTATTTTATAAACTATCATCAAAAACAAGGCCTTCCATGAACCTGAATGGGCAAGTTTCCACAAAGTTTTACTAATACTATTTCTCATCATTGACATGTTAAGAATAGAACAGTCCAATAAGCTTCGGTCACTGGAAGTTTCTTCAGAAGTCACCTTGACTAATCAGTGATCACTGACTTTTAATCATAGACAACAGAGGTTTATATTTGACTTTCATTGTAATTGTACACTTTGTTTCAGTAATGCTTATGTATTGAAGCATAATGAAATAATAAATACCATTAGTCTGCTTATTAGCTGTGTATGTGAGTTCTTACTGGTCACTTTGGGTTCTCCCCATATTCAAAAAACCTTCAATTTAGTTAATTTGACTACTCACTCCATGGTGAGCTACTGAAACCACTATGTGTTGTATAGTTTGCTTTATGTATGTCACATAAAAGTGAAGCACATAACAAACCTTTTTACTTTTTCAAAGTAAGCTTTAAAACAATAAATTAATTGAAGAGAAAATAAACACCCTAATGTATTGCTCTCAAAAGTTTCTCTCCTGTGACAAATGCCAGCTGGGATTTCTATTTAAAATCAAAATTTTACAGCCACAAATAAATTCTGGATTGTAATTATGTTCCTTAGCAACGAACGTAACAATTAGATATGCAAAAGGAGATAAGATGAAACAAGCTTAAACAGTTTTTCCTTGGCATACGGAAAATGCAGACTGTGTTCTGTAGTTTACTAAAGGCACAGCGTGGTAACTTATTTTGCAAAAAGAAAATAGCATAAAAAACCCTTATAAACTATTTTAGCAGCTAACCTTTAGAAATGTGCAAAAGTCACAACTTCTGGCCTATAAAGTTGATGCGATTTTTGAATTTTTGAATCTTTGATGTGAAATGGCATTGTTTTCTTTTTTTTCTAGATTCAGTAAAGCCGTATTACACACTTCGAAGTTAGACAGCATCGTTTGAGTATGTGCATGATTGTTAATGAGTAACCGGAGCTTCCACACCATTACTCTATAAGCTTTCAGTAAATGTATTTTTCTCCTGGATGCGCGCTTCGCACGTTCCCTTACTTCAGTCACTTATAGCTTTACTTTCCTTTTCTGTGCACATTCAGTATTGTAATGGGGCTATAATAGAAAGCTCGTATTAAACATCTTCTGACACAAAATGTGTGAATTTGATAAGTTTTCTGCTATGCCTTCCAAACTTTTTAAAACAGTATGGTGACACACCATTTCCTCTGTTGCTTTTCATGAGCAGTTTTGAATAGTTGCGTTGTACACCATATGTACTAGCAGGCACACAGTGTTTGCGTGTACTCTTGAGAACAAGAGGCAGTTAAAAGCAAATGTGCTTTTTTTTGACCCTAGGGTTAGTACTCTGGGTTTATGACAAACGAAAAGTGCAAACGATGCACTTTTACTGACAAACTGGGGAGACATTGAATCCTCCCTGAATCCTTCAGGGCTTTTGACAAAACATCAAGATAATATACTGATTTCTAATGATGAATGGGCCATGACTTTAATATCAAGGGTACTAGCTTAACGGAGTGACTGCCATTCACATAGAGCTAGTCTTTGTGACCTTGGTCACACCAGCTGGTGGCCATGTCTTTGTCCGATAAGGTGTGCGCTTGCAAATGTGTGCATCCGTGAATGTGTGCGCGTGTTCGTGTTTGTGCTCACTTTTTGTCTCTGTGAATGTCACTGAAACCTGACCAACCAGAGACAGTCAGAGAAAATGGAGAAGTCTCCCAGGAAGAGCTGTTTATCTCTTTGGTAAGTGCACACAATACTGCCTTTCTCCTGGCTTTAATTGGTCTGAATATCAAAAGATTGTTCTGTTTGTATGTTTTTTATTTATTTATTTATTTATTTATTTATTTGTTGTTGTTTTTTAGGCATGCACCATTTTTTGTTCTGTAAAAGCCAAAGCAAGAACAATGCATTTATTTTTATTTATGAAGCTGCACACTTGACTGCTTTACATGACCTGGGTGAATCAAATGTTTTGCACTCGATTTAGTTTTACGTAATTTACAGAAAAAGGAAGTATTAATAAAAAGCTAATTTTCTTAAAGATGTAGCCACAATAATTTTGAGCCAGGTGTTGTGCAAACAGTAATGCCATTTTGCACTTTCAGATAACCTGTTCAAACACCAATAATAGCAAACACCAATGCTTTTGGCAAAAAAAAAAAAATAAAAAATCTAACCTGATACTCTGGTTCTTTCCAAAGAACAAATTTTAGAGTGTAATAATTACCCTCTAATAACCATAATTATTAGAGGAAATTGTAAAATGAATTAAAGCTGCAAGCTTTAATTATCTGACGACAAACCAAAAATCAGGAGGAGATCAACTAACGCAGTGAGGAGATATAGCTGATGGAATAACCTAGGGGGAGCAGTGGAGTCAAATTACTTCATTTCTTTTAGACAAAATTAAATATTTGGGTTTATTTTTGGTTCATCTGAACCAGAATTTCAAGGTTGCCATTGTTGAGCGTGCTTTGCCGCTGTGGTCAACTGTTCACTGCAGGTCAGTATAGATTTCGCCACAGCTGCTGCTGCTCACGTCCCGCCCAGGGAGGAACAGAGCAGACAATGGAAAAGCTCACTACTTGGGGTAGAACTGAACCAGATATGAAGTGGTTGGTGCACAAATTGCCAGTGGAAAAACTTCTTAAAGGTCTGACATACTTCATGTGAGGTGCCAAAACTGGTGCTTATTGAGCCAATTTCATAACAAAAACCGCTTCATTTTGTCAATAGAAAGGCATATGCCTGCTGAACTCAACACCAGACGTTCCTCAAACTATTTCAACAGAGCTCTGTGCAAAGTGTTGTCTGATTTGTCAGAGGTTTGAAGCCATACTGATGTGGGAATGCGCTTAGATAGCAGAGTTGATAATTCTCTTTAGTAGTACATAAATCTGGACCTCTCCATCGTGAGATTAGTTGTAAGGTGCTGAATGAAAGAAGTTTGCTACAGCTTGGTGCAAACGTTGAGACCAAAGCTTGGGCCACTGTTTTTAATGCATGTGATCCTGATTTATGAATTATCTGAAGCTATTAGCATAAGTATTCCAGACAGGACTGTCATTAACAGGAGAAATGAATAAATCCCCTGGCTTAGCAGATACTGAATTCTATTAAACAAAAAACAAACTGTGATCACAAAGTTTTAATAAAGGGAAGTATTACTTATATAAAAACAAACTGACATGAATAATAAGGAAGAGCAAATGTAATTATTATACCAATCATATAAATAGCTTTTCAGAACTTGTAATAAGTTGCTTGTATTTTCCAAGAGTAAACAGAAGATTATTACTTCCAGATTTCTGAAGCAGCTTTTCAGAGCACAAAATTGCGTTCACTATATATCCCACATTGCCAAGCTCTTTCTACTGTGTGGAATTTACAGACAATTCTGTGCATGAAACCTGAAATTCTGCAGGCAACTGAATGTAATTATTGATAGTCAGACCTAATATGGGGCTATCAAAATCTCCAAGCAATTTTTTTATTTTTTACATGTTCTAAAAATATTGAAACTGCATTTCTTTTCCAGATTACATCTTTGACTTGGTGTCTTCCTTCTGGAACTGGAGCACTTAGCAGGGGAGCAGAACCTGTCACATCTTGAAGCCCAAGCACATCAGGAGGGTCTGGCCATAAATCAGTGCGACTATTTGGCTTGCAATGTTTGCCCACCAGCCTGCAATCACTCTCCACGCTACTGGACAACTAGTGGCAGTTGTGCTGACCATTTCCATTATGAAATGCTTAAGGCTTTAGGTTTTATCTCAAATATCAACCCCAGTATTGGGATTTGCAGTTAAGACCAGTTATTTATAACTGGTTGACACTGAATCAGAGGAAACATTTGCTACTTTATTTCAGGTGGATTTACTAAAATTATGTCTATTTGCTAAATGCCTAAATAAGATGAAAATTTTCCAGAGAAAATTGATTTGATTGAGGTTCAGAAATGTGCATACATTAACCCATTTAAACACACCGGTCACAATAGTGACCAAGAAATTTATTTCATTTTCAAGGACTCCAAAAAGCTTACTGATTAAATTTTCAGTTAATGTTCAGCAAATATTGAAGGTTTAGGGTGTTTGGATAATGCTTATAAAGTATCACATGTTGAGAGTAAATTATCACATGAATAGAGCTGTTTATATCTTGGTTGCACCTTGGTGAGAAGAAGACTGCCTCAAACCTCCCAAAGAAGAGGCTAGCAATGTATGTTTAAATAAACATATGACAAATATTTTTGGTGAACATAATCTTTAAAGTGTCTCATGAAATTTTCCTTTGCATTTACAAAACTTGGTTTGGTGTGTGAGCAGGATGTGTAAACATGTGCCTAGGTAAAATGACAATACATTTTCTCTAAGTACGCTTATATAAATTCATACCATATTTTTCCAATTCCAAATTTCCACTAGAAAGAGAGCAATATTTTTATAGTAGAAACAAAGATGAGAAAGAAATATATAAAGACTGATGTCAAATAGATCAGTGAACACATGAGAGGTCTAGACCTTCATGACCAAAACCCCTCAAGGTACAGAGTCATGATCAGGTCCAAGAAGTGGTGGTGGCTCATCTCAAAATCACACTTGAAATTAGGCTGATTGTAACTTAGAAGGTTGGAGTTTATCTTGTAACTGGTGGGTTGCTTGCTGGACCCCCACTTTGTCTTTGTCAGTCGTTGTGGTCTTGATCAAGAGGACAATTCACCCGCCATGCCTGTCGGTGGTAGTCAGAGGACCCGGTGGTGCCAGTCTATGACTGCCTTACTGCTGCCAAACTGTGCCAGGAAAGCTGTAGCTACAATATAGTAGCTTACTGCTATCAGTGTGTGAATGTGTATGTGAATGGGTGAATGACTGTGAATGTGGTGAAAAGCACTTTCAGGTCATTTGGACTTGATAAAGAACTATACAAGTACAGGCCATTTATCTTTTAGGTATTATTTAAAAAAATGTGTCATAGGAAGGACGACCGATTTGCTCACCTTCTCACGGGTTGTGGCCTATTGTCTTGTGCAAAGGTTTGGCACAAAATCAGTAGGTCATGGAAATAGATCTCAAATGGACACTTCTCTTGAAGATGTGACCAAGACACTTACTGGTCGGTCAATGCAAGAATCGTTTCCAGAGATGTTGCTCATGGGAGAAATTCATGAGCATAAATCAAGGCTTTATTGTACATTGAGTGCTTCAAGAAAGTTCATGGAAAGTAAGGAGGGAATGAAATAACCCAAAATTGAAGAATACCTAAGTCACCAAATGGTGAGAAGAAGCCAAACAACTGAGCTTTGATTCCAGGCCTTGGGGTTCGGTATCCTGCAACTTTTAGGTGTGTTCCTGGTACAACACACCGAAATCAAATGGATCATCTCCTCAGTATACAGTCCAGTTCTCCAGAGTCCAGCTAATCACCTGATTCAGGTGTATTGAATCAGAGACGGGTGGAAAAGACGCATGATCTCAGCCCCTGGGCTAAGTTCATTACTGTATGACAGTGAGACTGACAGATATTCATGATTTTCAATAATATAAATGAAGGCCTCTACCATAGAGGATATCTTGATGATCTAAGTTAAGGTGATAACATAACACTACAACAGACTGAAGTTCTGTATAATTATGCATAAATACTCAAACACTCAAATTTGCCTTGGTTTAGAATATACAGATAGTCAAATTTATACTTTACAGACCAAATGTGGCACTAAAGTAATGCTGTGGAAAGATATATTCAAATAAAGAAACAATGTTCACCTTTTATGATCTTTTCTATTTGGAAAAAGCACTTTCAGCTCATCTTAGTAAGAACACCATATTATCCCACCCATCACGATTGTGACCGATCAAAAAACACACTTTTTCATATATTTTTCCACAATTTTTTAAAATTATTTCCCCTTGATTAGTTCAAAGGGCTATGAATGACATCTGATTTTAATATTTTCATGTCTGGGAAAAATGTGGGTTTAATGGGCTAATGGTTAGTTCACACATCGTTTGAAGTCTGTTTAGACACCCTGCTTCCTTCCAGGAAGTTGTGAAAAAAATGTAAACAAATCATCCAATATATGAAGCAAAATGTGGATCTCAACAATTCTGCTTCATCCTTAAGGGCAATTTCCAGATGCAAATACGCAAACATAAACTGCAGTGAAATGTCCAGTCAACATAAAGTACAGGAAGTGAATGGGTTCAGTGTCAGAAAGATTAACATATGTGTTGCTAAATTTGCAGAAACACTAGGAAATAATTCTGGTAATTCCTAAATTACATTGCCTAGCAAAAAAAAAAAGGTATTGTGTTTCTTTATGTGTGGTAGATCATGGAAATATAATGTTATCTGTAGTCTTCAAAGCAGGCCTATTGCTTTGTTGTTTGGTTGGACATATACTTGCAGCTATAAATAATTCATCGAAGGGTCAAAAAGTTGCAGGAAAAGGCAGTGTCTTGCTTTTCTTTTAGGTCATCTCTAAGCCTTGTTCTACTAACAGTACTTTTTTTTCTGAATCTCATCCTTCTTTCCATGCATTTCATGAATTATCCCCTGGTCAGTTATATATCTCCTTAACAGGTGGTCCTGCACTTTATTCATAAGAACAAGTATAATTGAAAACCACAAGAAAACTGCATTGTAGCGCATGGACCCTAACACAAACTTACCTCTCCTGGAGCTTGCTGCAGAGCCATCCAGCACAAGTACTTCTTTAATGTATTGGAGGTTTTGTGATTGTTATGTTTTTCTCAAATACAGGAAATAAATCCCTTCTGAATGGCATTGTATTTGGAACTGGCAGTGCCTGAGTGAAACTGGCAAAAAAAAAAAATAAATAAAAAAAAATAGCAAATATATATTCACTGATGGGTGTAGGACCAAGCCAAGAAAGCCCATACACAAAATGTACATCCACACGTACGAGAGTTTACCTAAATACACACTAAGTTAGAGTAAATGGAGTGCAGTCTGTGCACTCTCATCAAAAGAATTCTGTAACAAAAAAGTAAAAAAATCAATAAGGGATACAAACAAAGGCGCTGCAGGCTGATTGAGGATTCTCCTGCACTATTAATGTATAATGATGGTCTTTCTCAAGAATCTCCAAAGGAGGAGTGAAAGCTCTCACACCTCTGAAGTGCAAAGTCAGAGACAGGGCTGCAAGTCTTCCCATCTGCTTTGTTCATCCCTTAATTTAGCCCAGGGTTAGCTAAAGGTGTGGGACATGATTCAGGTTCCTGATGCATCGGGTTCTTCAACAGGCCCTTTTCTGTGCTCTGCCCCTTCAGAAGAAAAGAAAAAAAAATCAACCCCGTGGGGTAAAGCTGTCTTATCACATGTAGCACACAGACTCACACTTGCGAGCACACATTCCGGAGTACTTAAGGTCCACTGAGTCACTGACTCTGGTTGCAGATTGCAGTGACATTTACTAATGAGGGTAATTATGCTCGAATCTGGGAATAAAATTACACAAGTGCTGGTGCTGATGATGATCACAAAAGAGATTATAATGATTATGAGCTTGAAAATATGGGGCATTTATGGCCAGAAAATGTCTCCTTTACTCGTCTTAATTATGATATCCAAGATGCATTTTAACTGTGGTGCTTTACAGGATTCACAGGATAGTTATTCTCAGCTGCGATTTGGCTTCTTGTTGCTTCATGGCTCCCATCCTCTTCAGTGAGCAAAGTGTTCCTATTTCTTTCAATCCATGTTTCCAGTCGGATGTTTAATGTTGTGTAACTCATGCCTTCGTGTTTTGCAGCCTCCGTCTCATTCGTGCTCTGTTTACCCATTGGCTTACCATCAGAATGTCTCAGTGAGCCGCCAGCCTGTGTTTGTCAAATCGTTTGTAATTATCCTCAGGCCTCCCTTGGGCTGCACTCCCAGGCACCTCTGCAAGTGTGTGCAGCTCCGATTAACCCTCGCGTTTAGAAGCACCTCTTTTTGGAGGAGGCTTGGAAAGACAGGCGTCATAAAAGCGAGGTCCAAGTAGGTGCGAGACAGTTAGTGTTCTCTGTTTCTTGCATAAAAACTTAACACATGCAACATGTAAAGAGTGTGTCAGGGACTACTCTGCAAAATTCATATATAGTAATAATCTATACAGCATGAGAAAGAGCAATCTCTGTGATTTAGGTCCAATGTATACCTCAAGGTCTAAAATAAGTAGATAAAAATTAAGAAATAAAGTATTTTACTATCTTATATTTCCTTACAAAAATGCTCTCATAGCAGTTTTTTTTTGTCTATATGGGATGCAACACCAACATAATTGTGACATTCAGGATTTGCAGATTTAAAAATCAGAACATTTTTGCATGCATTTATATTAACTTCCCTTTATTTGGATAACCTTAAACAAAGTCAGCATCAGAAGAACTTTAATTAGAGAAACAGCTAAAAGGTTCATCGTAACTCTTAGGTGTTCAGAGCACAGTTGGAAGAATCTATTGTCAAGACAATATTTAGTTGTACCCTACAGAAATCTGAATCTATGTATGGTAGCAAGAATTAAACCATCGCTGAAAGAAAACAAAAAACAAGCAAACGGGGAAAAAAACAGCAAAAAAAAAAAAAAACTTAGAAAATGATATTTACTAAGAGCCATGTGTGGGACACAGGTGCTCTGGCGTGATTTTATTTTTATTTTTTTATTTTATTTTATTTTTTGGATATATGTAAAATGCAATGTGTGGTTTAAAGCTAACTTCAGAACACCCCGAATTTGTCCTCTGTAAAAGATAATGGTGGTAGCATTATGCTATGGGGATGCTCTTCTCCCCATTAGAAATAGGGAAGCCGGGCGCCACAGGGCTCAGTGTCCAGGTGGATAATATACTGAGGTTATGGTCTTCAATGCAGTTGTCCTCAGATCAATTCCCAGCCCGAGCTCATTTACTGCAAGTCTTTTCCGTCCTCCTGTTGAGCTACTGTTGAATAAAAGCCACTAGTGCAATAAAAAAAAAAAGATATACAGAAGCTGGCCGGAGTTAAGGGAAAGAGAGATTGAACTACAGATGGAGCTGAGTACAGGTACAGTAAGGAAAACTGTGAGATGTTTCCAGAGACCTTCCAGTAAGTCAAATAGCCCAATCTACAGTGAAATGGTTTCATTCTAAGAATATGGCCATATTCAATTGATTAGAATATGATTAAAACATGAATTTATTGCAGTAACTCAATTCACCTCTTTTTTTTTGTTTACACACATTTTTTTTATTTCTGTTAATTATGATGATTTCATGCTTACAGCAAATGAAAACATGACAGATAAGATTAGAATATACATCAACACCAATAACATAAACATATTTAACACAGAGATGCATAATCTAATATATCTATCGAGTATGTACTCTTCCATACAATTACCATATTGCATTGAGCAGCGTAAACTGCTGTCAACACATGCATTTGTCTACAGGCACATTTTTGTCTAAGCTCAGATTTATGCAAAACGACAAAGATGGGAAAGCAGACAGAGGGTTTTAGACAATTCAGGGAGACTGAATCCAAATGCACCGCCAACATAAGTGGCTTTCATTGGCAAAAAGAAAGAAACACAAACATCTATTGTTTTCTTTAAGCGGCATGTTTAAGGATGTTTTACTATTTTTGCAAATTACACAAATTCCCAATAAAATACATTCATGTATGTGGTTGCAAAAAATGATAAAATGTGAAAAGGTTTAATAGTCACACATATTTTTGCAAGTCACTGCATTGTTAAGCGGAATATCCCTTCTTCTGCCCAGGACGCCTAATCTGACAATTCCAATCTGTCCATTTAATATTATTATTTTGCTGGTCATAAAAACCATTGTATACACTTCTCGCACTTTTCTATTACACATTCAGTCGTGGCGTTTCTCTCAGCGTGGGTTTCAGCTGCATTTCGAAATCGAATTAAACCATGTAAAGGTGGAAGGAAACCTCAAACGAGGATTGTCAATAAGTTTGAGCTGAAGGTTGGTCTTCAGTAAAAAAGAGAGCACCTCCATGTTTTAAGCCTCCGATTTCTCTTGAGATTGCCATCCATCCGAAGGGGAAGTTAGAGTTCAATAAATCTGATTTTTCTAATGGTGAACTTTTAAATTCACACCACCCACTCAAACCTTATGCTTCATATGTTATGCCATGTAGATCCAGTAGACTGTGGAAAGAGGGATTGTAATACACTGTCATGCAGATGAAGGTTTATCTGTAATAATAACAAAAATGGTATATTGAGTTTACTAGTGCAACAGTGAGTTTTTCATTTTGCTCTGGTTCTCTGACTTTCTCTAACTTTTGAGTCAGAGTATGGCTGCCCTTATGAAGTTTATTTTGCTTTGTGGTTTCTCAGAGTTAAAGCAAAGTTTTGTTATTTTCTTTCTCCACTGTTGTCACATGCTTGATTAAACCTAACTAATTGCCTTTTTCATCTAGAACATTTTTTTCCCCAAAATCTTTTCTTTAATATAGATACTAATGACTTACCCAGAACAAGGTGAAGGCAGGTCTACTCAGTCACATGATGGTTCTCATAATCAAAACGTGAGACACCTACGCAGCAGAGAAACCTATTCAATTCAATCAACATTTTTCATATATTTTAATGAATCTAATTCTGTTCAAACGTAAAGGTCACTGTAGTTCATTTGAAAACAAATAATCAAATGTAATTACAATTTCAATTTAATAGAATGCAGCTAAACCAGATGCACCAACACTGGGGTACTTCTTAAAGGAACAAAAACAAAAAGTATTGTTATTGCTAAGCCATTGGCAACAACAGATTTATCAATGACTCCATCTTTTAGAGAGACAGATAAACCCAGATACACTGAGCCAGGGGTGTGTTCTAATAAAAGCTATTCATGTCCAAACAAAGAATCAAAGGTGATTGGTCAAGAAGTTGCAATGTATGAATTGTAGAGGTGTATGTAATTGCTATAAATTGACATAAATTACAAAAAAAAAATCAGGTCTTATAGCCTGTTCGCTCCTTGACGTTTTTCATCCCTTTATGTGTATTCTGGTTGAAAACATCTTCAAGGAATGACACAGTTGATTTCTGCATTGACTGCGTCGCCCGTAAACATATACAAACTATTCTGCATAGCAGACCTGTTTCCCTTCTAGATCAAAGAAAAAAGCTAATGTGCACAGAATTTGCATCAGCAGCTTGTCATCTATATTTAAAAGTTTAGGAATAATTACGGGAAGTTTAAGAGACTGCACAGTGTGACCCCATGGCTTTGGAAATGGATCTGTTGGAGCGTGAGACAGAGTCTCTCCTGTGGCAATATGTACTAATGTGTGTGAAAATACCAAAGAAAAGGTGATGAAATTCTTCTACTTTACCCAAGCTGTATCAGGGCACTTTCAAGTGAAACTAAAGAGCCTGAACCAAAAAGAAGAATGAAAATGATATATAATAATCCTAATACCTCTGTCTTGCAGCTTGAAATGTTGCAGCTATTGGAGAAGATGGGAGATAGAGCAGGGCAGAATGTCAACCCACTGAAGCCAATCCTGGCAAAAAAAGGAAGGTAAAACAGAACCTTGATGGAAGAGGGTTGTGTGGGTTGAGTGGCTGTGGATGAAAGAAGCTCCAGCACTTTCATCTCCGGCTTGTGAAAAAGAAATCAATCCCTGTACAAATTCTGTAAATTACTCAGTTGGGGAGTAGGCCAGAAGGTGAAAGGAGCTGCTCTCTGAAAAGCTTTGGCTCTTCTTAATATGTCAGGGCTGGCATCTTGAATTCCCACTGCACACTACAAATGTCAACAAAGAAGATCAGCCGTCTGAATAATTTAGACTTGGCTAATCTGACAGGATTCTGTAAATGTTTGCTCTTTGTCCAACCGTGTCTCTGAGCAGAGATAACATGCTAAATGTGGAGAAAAAACCCCCCAAAAACGGTTAGACTCTGTTAATTTTATTATCTCACATAATAATACAGAAAAGCAGAGCAAGTTGTCACCATGATGCTGTTTTAAACTGCATTGTGGTTAATTGAATGTAATTGAATTAGGCAGAAATTGAGGTAAAGGGCTTAGGGTTTTACAAAATGATACTGAGCAAGAGGCAAAGCAACTGAAAAAACAGAAAATATATCACACTGTATTGCACAATCACACTTACAGTACCTTGGTAATGCATAGCTGTCATTGTAACTTGTAATTTTTCCCATTTTTGTTTATTAAAGGGACAGTATTATGCATTTCCAGGCACTTAATGTCATTTCATTGCAAAATCAAGCAACAACTATTTTAAACTTTTGTTTAAAATAGTTGTTACCTTCAGTTGTTAAAATTCTATATATTAGTTTTTAAAAGAAATGTGATTTTGTAATGTAGCAGCTTGAAATTAGGCCTCTGTCTCTTTAAAAACTCTAAAACTCTGCCTTCAGGAAGTCATCACAACAGTGCTCCTCTATTAACTCTTTAATAAAGATTTTACCAGCATTAAATTGAGAAATATAATGAGCTCAGCAGATATGCAGTTTCACCAAGTGTTTGCTAATTACTGCTGGCTAGTCTGAAGGAGCTGAGTGGTGTAGGGGAGGAAAACTTTGTGAGGCGGAAGCTTGGAAACTGCAGTTTTGCGCAGCTGAATGGTTACCACATGAGGTAAAAGGATTTCTAAAGAACATGCATGAAAGATTCAAAGCAATACTCCATAAATGTTTTTGATGAGGAAATAACATTATAACAAGACGTAAAACTCAAAAGTGGTTTTAAATAATACTGCCCCTTTAAGTACAAACTACAATACATTTCACTTTGTCAATGGTGAAAACAAGAGAACCCTTAAAGGTCAATTTTTAAATTTGTCACATAGAAAACACAATCTGTGTCCATTTTAGGGCTTTACCTTAAAAAGACCTGAAATGTCTGTTATCAGTTCCTCTGCTGTCTTAAAAACACCAGACCTTAAAAATGGTCTGGTATTAACCAGTTTCTAAAATAGTTTAAATCCCTCAGTACTATACTATTTTAGTTCTTTGTGTAATCTAGGGCAAAGACATACATACAGTAAACTGTCAATGAACTGGTTTTGAAGAAAAACGAAAAAAGTAAAATAAATCATGACAGGAAAAACAAAAATAGTTGGAAACTCAGCTAAGGTTCACCACCATAAGCAGCATAACAGAAGGAAGGGAACTCAGTTATATCTACAGCAGGATAATGGCTTTCTCGTGAAAAGTAAGCAATGAGGCACCTACAGCAAGCATACCACAAGGATAGATATTTTTAGGAGACAGAGAAGGAGTATTTAAGAGAATGTTAATGCTGTTGTCTGGAGACATGAGTGGGAGCACGAGCCACAAAACCTAGAAGACTGAGCTGACTGAGCAGTTGAATGAGTAGCTGTAAAAGCAGCAGTCTCCTTGCAACCCAGATTGTTATTTGTGGTAATTTTGGTTATTATGTGAGTTTAAATGAGTGTTTTGCAGGTGCTTAGCAGATAAATTCCTTTTCATTTGTATCTTTGTGTTTAGAAATGCATAAGTGTTTTAATTGATTTTATTTTTATCTTCTTACAGAAGTAACATGATGGGAAACAAAATAGTTGAGTGTCCTAGAGCGGCGAAAGTATTTACAGCAGGATCCGTAATGATGTCCTTTATGGCTGCAAATTAAGAAATGGCTGAGAACAATTGCTGTCTTTTGTTGTTTCCAGTACAATGACTGAATGGAGTGATCGTAAACAAATTTACTTGATGACACAGATGTTTACCATCCAGATCAGAGCTAAACACTGCTACTGTTGCTGCCAACGTGGCTGTGCCGTATGTCCATACTTTATATTCATGTCAAGAAAAAACATCACAGATTATCTATGCCTGTTTGAAGAGCCTGAACATATTTTTCTGCGTGACATGGATTTATCTTTCTCTGGCGCTCTATTAGTAACAGTGGAAGATACTGATCAGTCTGTTTAACCCTCGTCGATCTTAACATTTCATTTATTCCCTTTGTCCTATGGGTCAAAAATGACCCAGCCTAACAAAAGCCCTAAAATAAAGTAGTTTACTTGAATTTGAAATCCAAAATCTATTTTGCATAATGAAACAATCTGCTATTTATCAATTCTACCCAATTTCATTCATTTTTATCATGTATTTTTTTGTTACACAACACAAAAAGACGATCAACAGTATAACAGTTTTCTTTCCTTTCCACGACAAACCAACTATAAAAAGTAAAAGTTGTCTTTTACACAATAAAGGTTTATTATTGTAATTATATAAATGTGAAGTCATTGCTGTTGAATTAACTATACTGATCAGGAAAAAAGTCAGCAATAGGTAACTTTTTTGACAATAGTTCATTCTTTTATACTGTTTAGGACGTCAATTATGAAAATACTTCTCTCATACAACATCCTTCAACATAAAATGTTGAAGATGTTCAACATAAGATGTTCAAAATCTTATGTTTAGCATCCTGCAAAATTATTTTTGCAGGTTTTATGTTCATCTTGCAGATCAAGATGTTCAAATTCTTGACCATAAGATGTTCAAAATCTTATGTTTAACATCCTCCAAAATGTAGGTGTAGGTGTGTGTGCATGTATTAGAGAAAGTTTGTATGTAACCTTTGTGTGTGTGTGTATGACAGACAGTTTCTGTGTGACCTTTGAACTTTTTTCTGCTGTTTAAATGGTTTTAGAATTCACGGGTCAGAAATGACCCATAAGAAAATTTTGTACCCTAGTGGTGTACAGCCCACATGGAAACATAGACAAAAACAAAGTATCACTTTTTCTAATGATGGGGTCAATTTAGGAAAAGTTATAAAATTTCAAGTTGGAAAAAGATAGTTTAGAGTATTTTTTCTTTAGCTAAATATGTCAGTGGGTCACTTTTGACCCGCAACACAACACAAGGGTTAAATTCACAACACTCTTTAATGTTCAGCATCAGAACCTTTTTCCATATTTACAACAAAAGGAAACAGTGGACTAAAAATGTCATTTAAAATTGTGGTTTGAAATTTGATTTTAAAAAAATATACTTATGTGGAGGTGTTAGTGTTAATTAATATATTTCTATGTTGATATGACAGATGGTTGGGATTGAAATGTAATTTTTTCCTTAGACTGAATTTGGACAGGGACTATGTTCATTCCCAAGATTTTTATCAGAGCTAAATTACTACAAAGAGTGGCCATCCCATACTAACCATACAAAGATGGTGGCCTATCTTTTCAATAGAATCCCCATAAAAACTTTTTTCATGATGGATGGAATGAGGCTGGACTCACAGTTGGCATAAAGGACTGTCATGAATAGGTGTGGCGAGGTGAGGCAAATCGCTACGAGACCCAGGTTGAAGATGAGAAAATGATTATTTAATGATAACTACAAACAGGGAAAAAGTCCAAAACCAAGGCGGCACTGACGAGCTGAATCCAGGGCTCGACTCAGGTAGCACGAATGCACGAATGGCCAAAGGACCATCAGACAAGGACCCGACAGAGACGCAGAGCCACAGGTGACATTAAATACACAAGAGGTAATCAGGGAACAAGACACACCTGGGAGTAATCAAGGGGAGACAGGACAACACGGAGAACACAGAGACACAGGAAACTCGAGATAAATACACAGAAAACACGGAACCTGACAAGGACATGCTCGGATTATTTAAACACAACCCATACTGTCAAGAAAAAGTATTGGATTATTTTCAAAATGGGAATAAAGAAAATCAGTTTAAACTGAACAACTTATTTTAGAGTGGCATAGAGACCCTGTACATCATTTTCCTTCATCATATAAAGGCAATTACATCCAGAGAACGCTAGAAGATATGTGAGACCCAATAATGTTCCTTATTTTACCATTAGGGTAAGTAAAAAGATGTAAAGAACTGTAGAGGATGAAACTAATATAATTCTAACAGTTGAAAACAAATCACAAATATTGCAGCTAAATTAGAATTGGCTAATCACTAGAATAACAACTAGTATTGTTATTGTTAGTATTCTAGTTGTTAAAAGAGAATAAAGGGAATTTCAGAATCAACAAAGTCCATCTGCATTACCACCTGCACAGCTTCTTTCCTTGAGATTTTCTTCTCCAAAATCTGTTCATTAATAATTTTTTTTTGAGTGGATTTACTCAATCAAACAACATTCATGTGTCCTTGGCTGGAATTTTCAGTCTGAATCATTTTCATAACACTAGAATCAGACCAATTTTCATGATTGGAATATAGCTGTTGAAAATCTGTGCTTGTTTAGCTTTCAGCTCCATTTAATGGAAATGTTTGAACCACAATTACATTTGTGGTTCAAACACAAGTAGTGATTTACCACTAAGCCCATCGTTTATGTTTTCTTTTTCAAATGTGTTGTTGTTGTAACTTTCCCCCCTTAGATTCGTTCATTTTTTTTATTTTTTATTTTTTTCCGAAATGGAAACACAAATCACTGCTGAGTTGGGGTGGCATTTGCTATGAATCACATTACAATGATAGATGATAAAACAAAAACAAAATTGGCCAGCCAAGTGTTTTATCTGAGATTGTATGAAACACCCACATCCTAAAACTTACAAATGAAAGCATCGCAAGCCACTGATCTTTCAGACAGAAGAATCAACTTTTCAGCTGATCAGTTGTCTCATGTTTGACCTCTGTTCCCTCTCTTTCTCTCACACTGTGCACCAGATGGCTTTGTACAACAAGCTGCGCACTGTATCTTTGTAGTCAGACTCCTGCTCATTTATGATAGTCCTGCAGATTCATCGGAGGCATTCTAACAGACATGGTGACTCCTGTTTGTACTCGACGGTGTGCAATGTAAACACAAAAGGAAACAGAAATGCTTCCTGTGAGTCTGCAAAGCTACATATCAATTTTCCCTCCAACCAACCCACAGCTTGACTAAGATGCCTTTCAGGTAGCTAATTGATTTTTATTGTATATCAATAATCGCTTGCTGGAAATTAATACTTCATTAATTTTGCAGTGGACAGTGCTTATTCCCCCAAAGTGTGCAGTAAGTCTAGTCAAACTTTTGATCGGCATTGCATGCTTTTTCTTTTTTTCTTCTTTTTTCTCAGGCACTTCATTCGGCTGACAGGGCTACTCTACTGCCAAATTATTATAATATCCTGTCATTCTGATACACGGGGAGGGGAAATTAAAGAACCTAGGAAACAATTTTCAGGAAACAAATCTTCAAGTGCAGACTAGCAGCAATGGCAAGTTCGTTCACGGCAGAGTAATGAAGGAACAATTATCTAAATTATACACTCACTCGCCTGAAGTTAAATTAACCAAATGGGCCACTAAAGACCTCTGAACATTTGGAAAATGCATTGAGTTCATTTCGTATTGGCTCTGTTGGGTAACAGGGAGTTATTTGTGCGGAGAACTACATGTAATTGTTGTCTAAGGATAAAGTAAAACTATTCAGGAATTTGTGCAGAATAAGACACAGGCCAATGAAATTACTAATCAGTTTGAAGAGCAGCTAGCTTGAGCTGACCTGATTTATTAGAGCAAAAATGCTCCACAAACTGCTGACATCATATGACTTTTATGTGCAAGTCCAATTTTCTAATACGGTATTCAGGGATAATCTCATGATTTATTTTTATCAGTTGAACAACATTAAAACCCTATAATTTCAGGAAGTGCAGTAGGGTCCGATTGCTTTGTCATCAAGTAAACATCTTCCCTGTTTAACACCTGTTGATAAATAGTCACGACCAGAACGGTACGTCCACTTCTCTTGGACATTATTGTTTTTTATTACTATTTCTGCTTTTCTTCATAGAAATTTTAAGCTTGTAATCCAGCAGTCTGGATAGTCAGACTGCTAGTCACAAACACTAGTCACAGTGTTTGGCGACATGATGCGTACCTTTCTGAAAATGGACCACATGAAGCGAAGGATAAGAGGAAAACTGATGACAAAATAAAGAGGGAAAGATAATAAAAACTCTGACCAAAGAGACCAGAACAACTTCCGAAGAAATTAAATGTGAACTCCAAGGTCAAGGTCGAACAGTGGCAGATTGCATAAACATAGTTTGTCCCAAAGTGGACTTTATGGGAGATGACCAAGGGGGAAAATAAAACATGAAACAGCAAGAATGTCCCCTGATGTACAGCAAAAATGAAAAAAAGCATCTGGGAGCATGTCCTTTGGACAGATGAGATAAAACCAAAGTGTTTTTATACTCACAGTGACTATGTTGAGACTTCTGACCTCAGCATTAACAGATTTAACTGTTTAAAAGTAGAAATTATTGAAAACCACTAAACTTAGGCGAACTTTACAAACACATAGTGTTACGTTTTGAACGAGGTCAGTGCATTTGTGTTTTTAAATGCCTATTCCAAAATTAGAATGAGAGACAAATCATAGTTTCATAATATATTTTCTTTTAATTGTCAATCAGTTCTATTATAAAATCTATGTGCCACAGTTTACAAATGTTCTGTTGAGGTTTCAAATCTTAAGTTCTCCATTCAAACTGTTCAAGCTTTTTTTGTTGTTGCTTCTTTTTATTCTTTTTCTTTCTTTTTTTTTACCATAACTCAAAATAGTGTCCAAGAGGCCTTATTGCTTCACACTAATTTGTAAGAATAAGGAAAGGCAGCAATAGTCCGTCCCCTACTACTGTGTTAACTGTTTTTATTAGTCAGTCAAAGCATGAAACAAAGAGAGGCATCACAGAAAGTGACTTTGACAGCTCACAATTAAAACTCTATCAGACTAGAAGAACTCATATGCACTATCACATAGAAATAGACTCAAAAGTGTGGGAACAAGACAAGAGCTCGGGAATACATAATATAATCAATATTGCCTGCATCAAGAAACATCTGATGTAGAAATAGAGAGAATAATATATATAAAGAAGCCATCCTATGTGAGCCCAACACTCTGTGCCACGAACACCTAAACAAACAGAGCGCAAAGGGAGTTATTTTTCAGAATAGATAAGAAATTTTCAATGGACAAGTATTATTAAACGGTGGCTCTGTGGTTGCAACTTTATGTGATGGTCCATTTTACTTGAGGAAAATCCAAACTTTAGAATATAACACAGTAGAGGATAAGTAAAAAAGTATCTGTCACTGATGTAAAAGACTGGGTCAGTATTTGTCATAACTGGTAGTAAATAGAAGTAAATAAGTCCTTGCTAATTGAGCACTAAAGCCTTTGCAGGGGAAAGAAGTCAGTACTCACAAATTTTTATTATCCAATCATTAACTCCCCTCGTCCATTCACCATTAACCATGTGTTACCAGGCGATAGTCACGTTGCATTCTGCCAACCTGCTATCTTTAATGCAATAAAAAGTGTTTAAGCGCACCAAACATCACAAAAGAATCGCTCTGTGCATCTGGCAGATAGACAGTCATTACTGCGCTTGTCGTCAGGAGTGAGGCAATTTCCTCTAGCAGCGCTGTTTGGTGGAGAGCAGTGTGCAGAATGATGTTCAAAGGTAAAGGTTAACAGCAGAACTGCAGTTCTTTGTCAGCACCCTGTCGTACCAAGGAGGGAACTGGCTGCAGAGACAGAGCTTCAGGAGCAGTGAGCAGGTGGCCACTTCATTTTTCTCTGTCTAAGACAAATGAGACCGGCTAAACCAGAGGCTGCGCCAGAGCTCGTGTTACATGGCTACACCGGCTGACTCTTGCTAATAGTTGTATCTTTTTACAATAGGAAGTTCATTCTTTTTAGACATTAAATATTCTATATGCACACTCGATTTGTCAACAACTATATATCTGAGAAAATTGCTGTACATTAAATACATTCCTGAAAAACTGTATCAATAACTCAAAGAATGTGTAAAATAATTGGATTTTCTTCCTGAATTGTGCGTAAATTTGTCTTACAAACAGTTCCATTAATAAAATAGCGTGAAAAATATATAACATGAAACTTCAATGAGTAACAAACAAGATTTGAATGCACAGGTTTGAATCAACTGGAATTGTTCTCTAATGGTCACATGGTCAAAGTTAAGCATTCATTCTCATATTTATGATTACCCTCTTGATAATGCTCAATTAACATTCCTAAGCAAGTTGCAACTCAACCACTTGCTAGAAGTGCAATATGAGCCTGTTTCAACCATTCTGAAGCAGTGTTTATGTATTTCTTGGAGATTCATTTGTGGTTGAAATACCCAAATGCTTAAAAGTTTCAGACCCAAAATGTCTGAAACCTTTCTTTTACATAAAAAAAAGTGTGAGAGAGCATCAGCCTGGTCTAAAATCCTAATAGTCAAACTTTTGTAAAATTTGCAGAAAATACTTAAGATCAAATGAGCAAGATTTAGCTATTTTTTTTAACAAGGATTAAAAAAAAATTATGTTTGAGGGAGCCAAGGTGATGCTTTCGCAGCTGAGAAAGTTGTACCAACATTTAAGTATGGTATTGGTAGCAGAATCCTAAGTGTCTCTTTTACTGTCAGCGGTTTTGCAAAAAGTGAAAAGAAAGGGGTGTATCCCTCAAAATCTGTAATTTCACTGAGCTGGTGGAAACATGGCCACAACCGAGTATTCTAGTGGGATAATGATCCCAAAAACAAATCAAAACTGACTTTGAAATGAATATAGTGGTCAGACCAGAACCTCAGCTCAACTGAACATGTATGGAATGTATATTAAACATGCCTGTGAAAAAACTACTTATTTTAATGAACGCTACCATTTCCTCCAGGAGAAGACGTCAAATTTCTGGGTACAGTTATGCCACTAGCTTGTTTGTGGCTATAAAACATATGGGGCCTTCAATCAAAACATAATGTGCCTATGTTTATATTTAAGCCTGAAGGTTAAAATCTGCCAATATTTTGATTACAGAAAATTCACATTACATTGCACCACATTGCGTACTTTGTATCCTTTTCTAGACCATTCCTCATTTCTAAATTAATGAAAGAGCTAAGTCAAAATATCCATTATATATATATATATATATATATATATATTTTTTTTTTTTTTTTTACTACAGCTTTCTACTACTAAATACTCATAAAAATCCTCTAATTCTCCTAAAAAGATTTAATTCTAAAGCTGCCTAATTAGAATTCCTATGTAGATTATTGTGGGAGCGTTATAAAGCCGAAGTCAGTTTAATCAACATGTAATCAAACAAAAAACTTTCAGTGACTGCAACAAAAAATCAGCTATGTAAATGATATCTGCAATGGCCTAAATCGCATCAACAAATCAAACGGACGAGGAGACAAGTTGGAAGACGAGCTAGCATCCAAATGGGCAGTCCAGTAAATAAAATAGTCTGACGCACAAGAGGAGCTGCCTTGGGACGGTGAAAATCAATTAAGTCAGGGGTCTGTTTGCTGTTTAGGAGGGGATGTGTGCTGTTCTTTCCTGATAAGAAAATTTCTATGCTTGATTTGGTTATGCCAAGAGAAGATTATCGCCTGGCAGGAGCCGTGGTAGGCCTTACTCATTAAGTGGTGGGTCACTGCCAATCCTCAAGACCACAGCCAAGGTTCTAAAACATTGTAATGGGTGAGTGAGTGAACACCCCAGAAGTCTGGGACTTTTGGCCAGATTTAGTTTTGCATAACTAAACCTTTAAGAAAACAGTTGTGCTGAAAAATGCGACCAAGTTAAAGGGCTTAATGCCTTTGCAAGGTAGAGTATGTAAAACGTGATCTTAATGATTATTTTTTCCTGATTCCATCTTCACTCGTTTGAGTGCAAAAAGTCCAAATCTGTGGATTTTGCCAGTGAGCTATCGAAAGACGGAGTTAGAGTCGTCGTGGGCCTCATTTGTATGGTCGCGGTGTCTCCCGTCATCAGGTTTGGTAGCAAGATTTCAATATCAATACAACTGAATTAAGCAATTCACAGAAATGAAAAAGCCTGTCATGTGTAATTGGTGTGTGTGGCATTGTGCAGAACCACTGGGACGCCGAGTAAATATGACCTGACAGAATGAGAGGAGGGAGAAAAGACCCTTTTGATCCCTTATTCATCTTTCTCCTGTCACTGATAAGGTTGGTGGGGTTATACAATGGGGGGTGATTTTCCCTGTGGAGAGCTAGAGGCAACACTACATTGTCACGTGCAAAATATGAAAAAAGACAGTGAGATGCAGAGCCACAAGAGAGTGTAGAAGGTTACAGTCAATGAATAACGTTAAATAAGAGATATAAAAAAATATATTAGCAGAGGTTGAAGCAGAAAAAAGATGGAATGTATTACACAAGAATGTGGATGTACGTAAGTAGCCACTTACCTGCTGTTTGTTCTGTTCGCCTGTATGACTAAAGCTCATAAGACAAATATTCTAAATTAGAAAATTTGACAGTAATGCCTAAATCTTTTTTTCCCCTGTACTCTAATAATGTTAAATTCTATAAGAGATTGAAAACTGAAAAAAAAATACAAGTGTGTGTGTTTATGTGTTTGTGTGAGGAGGGGTGTTTAAAGATGGGTGGGGGAACAGAAAGGGGAGAAAAGGAGAGACTCTGCTGTTCATTGAAGCATAATTCCATTACAGTAGGTGGCTGCTGTGAAGAGGAACCATTAGAGGTGTAATCAGGATGGATGGATGGGGATAAGGAGAGACACTTTGAGCAAGGGGAGGTCTACAGATGACTGAACCATAGGCTATGACCCATAACATGCCACTGAAGGAAAGACTTCAAGGGAGGAAAATGACACCTGTCACTAAGGGTAATAATGATGATGTCATCGATGCTTTCTTGTGGTTGTTTTCATTTCTGTGTTTAAATCTCTCCTTTGTGGCTTCATACATAAAGGCTAGAATGACTATATTTACCTAAATACCAATGTCAAAATGTCTTGATACAGGAAAAGAAATGTTAGTATGTAAACTATTCATTGCGTAAAGATAGCAGTAAAAAAATCTACTGCAATTTAATTGATTCATGAAAGTTAAATGTGTATATTACTGATAATATGCACATACTATCAGTAGTACACACATTATCTAAAGCCATAAAGAGTAATTTATTATTATTTTAGAAATGTCAACAAAGAAAATCTGACACTGAGTTTCACTTCCAGCTGGAGGAAATTGATGATGTTATTGGCTTCAGGTGGAGATAACAGGACACTTGGAAGTGGAGTAGCACCTGTCACAACTCCCTCTGCACAAGATGCCCTCAATGCAAGAGGCATAAAGTGCACTGCAGAGAGCACACAGCAATGCAAACACAGGTTCACACAAATAGGTTTGCCACATTTTGGAACAAAACAGACAAAGAATCAGAATGAGCTTCATTGATCAGGTTTGTTCTCACAAACGAGGAATTTGACTTATGTTGTACTGAATGTCTATTCTTACTGTACAGACATTTTAAACAAACAAAAAATACATTTAGTGGGAAGAAAGAACACTACTTGAACACTGTTTTTTTGTAGGTTTCACAAAGCTACTCAATTTTTGAATTAGCTTCTGATTTTTAGAGTACACAGTCAGACGCAGAGTCATTTATTAGTTCATTTGTGATCAGCAAGAAATAATTACATATTTCCGTTTTATATATTATTTGAGTCTGGAGGATCTTTTATTTTGAAAATCCTTTAACCGGATTCTCTCGGTTACGTCTTGCGCGCCAACATTGAGCCACAAGCAGCAAAATGAGTCAGAAACTGATCAGGGGCCTCATGCATAAAGTGTGTGTGCACACAAAAAATGTGCGGCGCCATATTTTACGCACAAGTCGGCATGTATGAAAATTTACTTTGTGTCAAAGTTTGCGTAAATATACGCACACTTTTTCGCTGGCTTGAAAATGTGCGGCAACCACGCAAACTTTTTATCAAACTGCAAAGCATCAAAACTCACCTAAATACACTGAACTCTGACTGCATTCGGTGTTATTTAGACCAAGATGCATCACACCCGATGTTTTTTCATGATTTGTTTAATCGTAAACGATAAAACTGAACCGCATTTATCCTCAGACAATAAGCTAACACTCACACAAAATAAAGAAACTAAAAATAAAAGTATGTTAAAACCTCGCTCGAATGTAAATAGTACTTTTTCTCAGTTTTTGTCTCATAAAGATGTAACACATTGGTCCGTAGCAAATGAAATGCATCTATGGGGTCATTTCATTCTCACTAAAAGAAGAAAACAGGGTTGGATCAGCAGATTAACTCAAACCTGCTGATTAAAAATAACCTACAGGTTTTATTATTTTGAAGGTGATCAAGGTGTGTATGCAATCACACATAAATAAGTAGCTGCGCAAAGGTGAGCCGCGTAATTGTGGAGGTTTGGCTCTGATGGAGGATTGTTCAGAGATCATATTGATCTACTGGGAAATGTTGATGATAGTTTATGAGCGTTTAGATTAATCCAGGCTGATCATCCTGGAGCTCCGAGCAGAACTTAAAGAGCCGTGCGGTACCGGTACCGGTCCAGCTGCAGTCATCCTTCAGTCGAGTCGCCCGCTTTGTGAATGCCCCTTATGGACATGAAGCATTCTACCATTTAGATTAAACGACCACATTCCCCACTCAAAGGACTCTGACACGCTGTCTGTCTTTAAATTCCAGCTGAAAGCGCTACTGTTCAAACAGGCATTTGCAGGATTTCTTTATTTTTTATTTTTTTAATTAAGATTTTTTTAATGTATTTTTATTTTTGTGAGGTGACATTATGTGTCCTCAAAGCACCTTTTAAATAAAATATTATTATTATTATTATTATTATTATTATTATTATTATTATTATTATTATAAATACTTATACTGCTCCGAACAAGGACGTTGCCATGGTTATTGCTTCACGTGGTGGCACACTTCCGGGTATTTATACTAATTTACATGTGTATTTATGGGTGGCGACGGGGCGGACCAGGAAATCTGGATTTATAAAAGAAAAGTGCGCGGCCACGTGCGTGCGCACGGCTTCATGCATCCGATTTCTTTTGTGCGCCGCACTTTCCTAAATTTTTCCGTATGCCGAGTTTTAGTGTGAAAACTGCGCACTCGTTTATGCATGAGGCTCCTCAATAGTCAACTATCCATCTAAAACAACCTGCCTTTTATGTACACATAGTCAGACATTATGGTCTTGATTAAAATTGCATGTTATTCTTGGGTGATTGCACCCAACTGGAATCACATACATACATTTAGCCATATGAAAGCTGGTCAATTTTATAGTCACAATCAAAACTGTTTCCTCGGGTGAATTTCAGGAACTGAATTTAGAATATCTTTAAGGAGAAATGTGAAAGAATCTGTCACATTAACTAGAAAAGTTTTAAAGCAACATAGAAATAAAGTTTTACTGCAACATCAAACGGAGTTGTAGTGAAAATTTTTTAAAAAATGTGGAAAGAAAATCCACCACAAGCACAATAATGAAACATTTAGACAATATTAAATGATCTTGTATTTCCACACAGGGCATTAGAAAGGCTAACCACTAAGATATTTTTAGTGGTCTGGATTTTTCTTTTTTTCATCTGAATATCCAGAATATCACTAAGAAGTTAATAAACCAAACAATCTTGTAAAGAATCTTGATGAAGCTGGTAGAGCTTTTACCATTTGAATTTACTGTGACGACTTCCACAGTTTACTATATCCTGAACTGAATACAGGTTTCAAATCTGAGATCACAGAGGACACAGCTTTTGAAATTAAGTAAAAGAAAAAATATATATAATAATGTTTGCAACCAGTTTGAATCAACAAGCTATATTAAATTATACTGCATGGAAACAAACTAAAAAGAACTCACTGTGAATCCAGTGCACTATTTTATGTAAAATAATTATTTTGATAAAAATGGAAACCATGTATGCAGAAAAACACAGCGTTACTCTGCCCTCCTCTTTTTATCTCCTGGCACTGAAGGACATTGAAGGGACAAATTAATCAGGAGAACGCTGAAGTGTTTTAGAGTAAAATACACTATGTCCCATTAGTAATCAAGGTTTGAGGAAAAGCGTCTTTAGTCACAGAAGAAAACATCTGGCCTCATAAATACCACTAACACAAATGTTTGAGGACATAAAAATAAAATTCTTACTTAGCAGCTCTAAGACATGTAGGCATAATTCTTGAAGATGGAAAATATTCCAAGCACAACACAACACGAAGCAAGAAACAGAAATAGAAACCACATTATTTTATCATTCCAATTATCATTTAATTCATGAACTTTACAAACAGAGTTGTTGTTTAGTTTTGCTTTTTGAGAGATTGAACTTCTTCAGCAGCCAGGACCATGCCACAAAGATATGAGTTTAAAGGTTTTTAAGGGACTGGGATAGGATGATGGGTGAATTAGGTGTAAGGATGGGTCATCTGGGAAAACTTGCTGATGAAGGTTTGGCAGGAGAAAAGGCTTCAGACAAAACATCTCGGAAAGAAACAGCGCAACTAACGTGAGGAAAACTCAACAAAATCCTGTGCAGTGCACACTGAACATCTGAATAGTGAGTCACTCCAAGAAGATAATGAGATTGTAGACTGGTAGGTGCTAAGCTAATGAGTACAAATACGAAGGCCTGAAGCTAGTAAAATTTGCATCATTAAGTAGGGTCTTAATAAGCTGTGGTGTCAGCAATTGTTGTGTCCTATAAAGAGCAGACCAGGAGGACTCTGCGGAGGTGAAATGTTACCTGTGGACAGAACTGCATTGTTTTCATAGAAATCTAATTGATTTTAAATATTTTTCTTTTCACTTAAAGAAAAAATCACTGAACACATTATATTGAATCATACTGGTCAAACTCGAGTGTTTACCAGTGTTTAATATGCAAGTGCACTGAGTGACTGTGGAATTTGCAACCGGAAGTATTGACATTATTGTTCAATGAATTTAGAGAATAAAACTCTTTCTTATCTGAAGATGTTTTGAAAGTTAATCTTTTGAGTACAATGTGTTTGTAATGGAAATAAATTATGAAGAATTTATAAATTTATACCTCCGTATTGTAACAGAAAACTTTTTTTACTGGTCATTAACCCCTTTCATTTTTTTCCTTTCATTCTGTAATCAGCTGAAAGCTTCCGATACATTACTTGATTTTAAAGTACTAAATCTGTTTGCATGTTGTGCTTTTCCTGGTCGCCTGTTCATTGTAAAAAAAATAATGTAAAAGAGGATTGTGTTTCTTTTTCTTTTTTTTTCATCTCATAGTTAACAATTACACAATAGTTTCGGGAATACCTATAGACTATATTCTATAAGTCTGATTACGTGATTGTTTTTTAAAATCAAAGTCTCAACTTCCCTTATTTAAAGGCCTCAGCACACTGCTGAGGGGAAGTCTTCATCAGTCCACTCACAGTGATTGCATAGCAAAAACATAAAATTTACATTTCAACACAGTGAAGAAAAAACAAAAATTCTACACATCAGGCTCATCGTATTGATGCATTCATTCATTGTAATTTCAATTTTGTAGATTTAATAGGGTTGTCTTTGTGGAAACTGATTTTAAAAAATATCATTACCATAGATGATGATGATGATGATGATGATGATGATGATGATGAGCACTGCAGAAATATTGCTATTGTGTGTTTCCACACAGTTTGGCTCAAGGAAACTCTGAAATAAGAACAAAGCAGAAACCAGAATAATAAAATATTTAACACCATACCAACCATACAGGCAATAAAACAAATTCAGGTGAACTGCGGTCCAGTCTTCTTCATGAAACTTTTGACTCTCACTCATTTGCATTGGCACTATGGCCTTGGATTCAAATGGATGAGTCGAAATGGCCTAATATGCATTCATTTTGTTGGGGGTGATTTACCGAGTGATAAATATGGAACGGGGCAAAGGTGTTCCATATATAGTTAATCAAACCGCCACTGAATTATGTGACCATCTCAGTCCGGTGGCTGTCCAGAGCATTCAGCTGGGGGTACGCAAGCATCAATATCAAATGACTCATTCCAGCTGGCAGCAGAGACACGGACGAAGCGGGAGTTGGGTGGTGGGCAGACTTGCTCTGTGCTGTTTTTTCCCCCCCAACAGACTGATTCATTTGGCTGTAATCCACAGCTCCAAGGCAGCTGTCTTATCTCTGTGGATTGATGAGTTCTACTTGCATCCAATCACACTCACAAAGAGATACTGTCTAAGACCAAATGGAGTAAAGAACACGAACACACACACGCATTCACAAAATGTGCATGTTACATGCTCTGAACAGACGAATGTCGGCAGGTTGATACTGTTTGAACTCTTACACTGTACTGTACGTTGAATCAACACATGCTTCGTTGGCCTCTTGTTTGATTGTGAGATAAAAGGAAAATGCTGTCTGACGGCATCAAAAATGTATGATACACAAATGTAGATTTCATCAAGCTACAATAAGCAGGCAGCCACAAAAAGCAGAGATGCTTTGATGTCAAAGAATGTAAATATTTATGACTGAACAAGTTGTTAATGGACACATAGTCAACCTCAGAGCCCACATGAAAGGAAAGAATGATGAACGGTGCTAAGGTTGCGGAGGACTAATTTGACCTTGACATTGGGAAATTTAGATTAAGACAAAAAAGCTAAAATTATTCAAATTTTTTATAAGACACTGCAGGAGGAATTCTTGTATGTCCTCTATTTCAACCATTTTTACTTTTTCTAAGCTGGCCTGTGTTCTGTTTACATTAATTGTGTCTGTGCACTGTCAGCCTGAATATTGGTAACTATGGTTATTTGTGAAAATACAGACATCTGAAAACACTCAGGGCTCTGTGATGAGAGAAACAGTTTGAGAGTCTCACTGTTTGATTTTGAATATTTTTCTCCCTTTGAATGACTCATTCCTCTTTATAAACATTCTCAATTGAGCAATATATATATTGTTTCAGAGTACAAGTGCCTCTCAATAAACTAGAATATTGTTGAAAAGTAAATGTATTTCAATAATCATTTCAGAATGTTAAATTGTGTAGCATTATGTACTATGGAGATTCATAACAAAAAGAGTGGTACATTTCAAGTATTAGTTTCTAATTTCTCTTTTTTATTTCATTATGTATTATAAATGACAATATAAAAGAAAAAGAAAAGTATACCAGATGAGAGATTGAAATTTTATAAGAAATATAATTTGTCTGCAAAAAATCATAAAACCTGATATTTTTCTTAAACAACACAACTAGCCTCAATCAATGTGCAGAGTGTGTATTTCAAAGCAGTCCAATATTTGTTTCAAAACCAAACACATGCACCGATGTTCAGATCTAACAAACTAAAAACAGTGTCACCTGGCAGCGCCTCATATTATCTCATCTGTCTCTCATCGTCCTCTTGACAAAACTGCATAAATTATCTGTTGACGTTTTGTCATTTGAGTTTGTTAGCCAATCAACAATAGCAAGACCATAGTCATTGAACAATGTTTTCGTACATTTAACAATTTAGGTAGGTTCCCAGTCCTGCTGGAAAAGAATTCGGCATTTCCAGTAAGGTTGTCAGCAGAGAAGAGCATGAATTGAAACTGATGACTTCAGAAAACACAGTGGTCCTGCACCAGTAGATGAACTGACTCTGGAAATCTCCGCTGAACTTCAAGCAACATGAATTCTGTGCCTCCAGACTCTGGGATTTTGATTTCTCAATCAAATGCAAACCTTAAACCACTAAGCAACAGTCCAGTTAGTTTCTTTTCTTTTTTTTCTCAGCCCCAGGAAGACACTTCTAAAGTTGATTCAAGAGTGACTTCACATGAGAAGTGCAACATTTGTGTCCCGTGTGTAAGATTCATTTGTGCATAGCGTCTCTTGATGTGCTGACTCCAGCCTCTGTCCACTCCTTGTGAATCTCCCCCAAATTCTTAAATGGGTTTTACTTGACCACCCTCTCAAGGCTGTGGCTATCTCTGTTGTTGATATACATTTTCTGCTACACTTTTCCTTCCATTCACCTTGCCATTAGTATGCCTATCCCCCCTGTGGAGGATGCCAGTGACTGTCTTGTGGGCATCTGTCCAGGCAGCAGTCTTCCCCATGATTGTGTAAGCTACTAATACAGACTTATAGACCATTTTAAAACTCAGGAATCATTTGCTGGCATTTCAGTTTAATTTTCTGAGTTTCAAGTAGTTAACCTTTTCCCGATATTGTAATTTTCTTACCCACAGACTATTGGGTTGTCACTATCTGTCATCAAAATTACAAGAAATAAAGGCTTGAAATATTTTTCTTGTATCTACATAATACGGTTGTCTTTCTGATATAAGTGACCAAAATTATCACATTTGTCATGCTTCTCAATGTTTTGAGCTATGTCTCAAGCATATTGCTTGCCAAGTAGTAGTAGTAGCAGTTATAGTAGTAGTTAAAGAGCTGACTTGTTACTAGGTAATCAGAAGGTATTCCACTTAAAAGCTTAGAGCTCCTCTGAAAAAGGTCAAAGTTATTAGCACGGTGAGACTCGGAGGAGTGCAGTGGTCCTTGAGACAAATGAGAGGGTTGACTTATCTAAGCCACCTGCCTCACTCTCCTGTGGTATAATGAAAATACCACAGCATCTCCAGCTGTGACATGGTGGGACTCCGGAGCTCCAGCTTTCAAGTGTCTTACACATTGCAGTTTTGTCATCATTGTCCTTGTCAGACTAAAGTCAAATACATCCGGGACAAACTTCTTAATGCAAGTTTCATGTGATGACTGATTATAAATTAATGCAAATTGTTCAAGTTAAATGTTGTTGTGTGATGTAGCGACACATACATTTGTTTAGTAATTGGATCCTGGAGGTGATGGTGTTATGGGGTAATTCTGATGGGATTAGAACAGGATAAAAAAAAATACACTAGCAAGTCAGAGTAAGGGTACTTTTTTAATTTATTTATTTTTTTACCTTGGAGAAAAACACATTGCAATGCGTCGATAGATTTGCTATTCCGCTTATTTTTCCTCTTGCATTTTTTTCTATCAGAATGCATCTCTGCCCAGATTATCTTAAGCAAACCTCAGCCTACCACAGCTTCCAGGGTAAATATCCGTGATAAATTTATATTTATGAGTAATCAGCAATTTGAAACAAGCACAATTTACCAACCAAATTACCCTGATTAAAGTAGATATTTGATCAAATGACTTGATTTAGACTTGTAATTAAAAGAATAAAAGTTTCCTCGACTTTGTGCTCAAGTTGGAAAATTGAGAAATATTATACTTCTAGCCCAGTCAGATTGTATGAAGAGGAAATCTGAGAACCTCCATTTACAAGTTATGTCACAGATTCCAAACAAGTTTAAGGTTTGTTTGTATGTTTAGCATTGTTGCTCTAATGGAAGGTGAACCTCCTCTCCAGTACTTTGACTAAATGTGTGACCAGTTAGAAATAAAATAATCCATTATTACACATATCTATCATTACATTACTATTATTTACTTTCCACTTTACAATTATGCACTTTTTTGTCACATGAAATTTCAACAAAATCTGATGAATTTTCCTTGGCACTGTAAACTCACTCTTATTCTACAGCTCACTTGTACTATTATGCTAATCAGAAAGATAAAATATAATAGCTCCTATAACAATCAACTTACCTTGCACACTTCAATCCCAAACATCTTTAATAAAAAGCTTCCAATAAAGAAATGGTTACAAGGATCATCAGCAATTGACAAACAACCAACAACACTCATATAATCAACTAAGGAGAGTTATCTTCAATTATTAGAAATTATATTTTATGCTGTTAAATTTCAATCAATGTGTTATTTTGAACTTGTGACACTATATGTGGAGTCACTTGTAACATATCGCACAATTGTAACTTTTATTAGTAATGAAGGATTAACATGTGAAAAATCTACCTTTTTCCAATTGAATTTTTTTATTTTCTCAGCAGAAGAGTTCTTTTTTTCATTAAAACTATAAGATAACTTATAATTTTCGAAAAGAGCAGGTTGCCATTACAAAAATAATGCAATATCTCACACTGATACTGTACTAATGCTCTGAATTGGCATTGGTGAAACCCTTTAAATTTCTAGTAACATCAAAATAACCACTTGTTTAGTTAGTAAAATTTGAAAAATGTCAGTATTTTTCTATTTATGTTTGTTACTGCACATTCAGTAGCGTAACACAACCAAACAGAAAGGGAACACTGTAAAATTTGAAATATTTCTGTCCCTGCATAAATAGCTGCTCCTCTGTAAAATAATACCTGCACCTGTGGAAAACAAAATAATAATCACATCATGTTGTGTATGTGCCCCCAGCCTGAGACACGCTTCTGAATGGTTACACAGTCATACATCTACTGATGCCCTCAGGCAGAGACCTAATTAGTTTCCGAGCCCATGTCACTTTGGAAACTTTGGCGTAATTTACGCAGGGCAACAGCTCCTGGAGCCGGGCTTTGAGGGAAACCGTGCAGGTATGTTGGTTTTCCGGTTCTTTGTGGCTCGTAGTATTTGTCTTTGATTTAGTTGCCAACCTCCTGACCTCTTATTTCCTCAAGGTACATTTTGATCAATATCTAAGACAAATGTCGATGACCCCAGTCTGACCTGCTGTGCTCCCAGCCACGCGGACATGAACATGCATTTAGGGTAAAGTTTGCATTAGGTGGACAGAGAAGTGTTTGGAGTTAATCCTTTTTAATGCTGGCTTGGCTGTATTCTGTTGCAAGATGCGACTTGTCCTCTAATGAAGCAATCTCATATAGCTTACGGTGACCACTAAAATCAATAATAAATCTAAATTTGCCTGCTTGGAGAGCAGGATGTTAACCAGTTTATTGTGCAGTTTTTAGTCTCTTTTAAAGTTGAACACCAGCCTTAGCATTAAAATCAATAACAGGTGAAGTGGATGTCATTAATCATCTCATTACAATGGATCATTTTGCTCAGATAGTTTTGCCTCTGGCATTCATTTGACAATTACTTTGATCACCCATGTAAGATTTATTACATACCGCATCAAACCTATTACAGATAACAGCACCCCAATGATGGCAAAGCATGGCAGTCATGGGATTTTGTTGCTCAAAACAAAACGTATTCCCTTTTAGTGAAACTCATTTCACTCCTGGCCCCTACCAGCTAGAAATACGCCTGAATTTTGCATGTTCACTCCAGAGGGAAAGGGTCTCTAATTTCCTTTTTGAGATTCAGATGGCAGGCATTAGATGGCCCTGCTAATGGATATGTTGGGAGGAATATTACAAATAAAGGGTTATGAGCTGCTTAAGCAAATCATTTCAGAATAATTTCCATCCATGTTCTGAATTAATTTAATTGGACTTGACAGTTAAAGTGTAAAGCATTTGAGAACATTTCAAACAAAACATTAAAATAGTGGTATTGTGTTTCTCAGTGGGATAATACTGATTGCTTTGGGGTTACTTTCTTTTCCAGCTTTTCATCACTTCTCTGTTTTTTCATTAGATAAAGCACAATAAGAAGCGATCACCAGATCATTGGTCACCAAAGGGAAACATTGGGTCCCTGTTTCAGTTTAGAAAATTGTATCATATGTCAAATATTTTACTATTATGTCCTTTTACGGCTGCAGTAGGCAATTTTTCTACTGAAAATATGTTTTTTACATATTTGGTAAAAATGTCACCATGTCGTGATGGTATAACATGAGGCAGAAAATATGTTTAAAAAAATGGAGCTTCTCGGCCTTCTCCCTGCGGTCCTGCTGCCATCTGCAGAAACACATTACTCAGTCTGAAGCAATCAATCAGAGACAGGAGGAATGTCCTAGCACTGCCAATCATGCTGGTGACTTTGAAGGGTTGTCCCATTTCATATTGCAATTTCTATTCATAACCTCATGTAACTTCAAAATAGAAGCCGAGGGAACAGGTAGAGCTAACATGAGAGTAAAACAAGATTAAAGTAAAAGAATTTGAGTTAACAGAGGATGTTAACATTGTAGCTTTGCTTCTTTTTACAGTTCATATTTGAGTATCTCCTGACTTCAGTTTATTCAGTTTTGTTAAATAAAATAATCACAATGTTGTGATTCATATTAGCGTATGCCGTGGAACATCTGAAAATGACCAGGCTCATTTTGAGATTTGTTGAGTTAGGTTTGCGTTTATGATTACTGGTAGCTATATTTAAATTTCAATTATTTTCATTTGAACATAACAGGTTTTTGGAGGGAAAAAAAAATATTTAAAGAAACTTGATGAGGCCTACAAATCTCTGGATAAAGGTTTTATCCATATTTCAGGGTGGTATTTTCATGGAGGTATTTCAAACCTCCATGTTTAGAAACACCAGCTTGCTTGAATGCTGTGATTAACAAATTACCATAGCATTTTATGTTTATTTTAACAATGCAGAGCTATTTTAGTTTTAAGTAATAGTATTTGTCCCTGTTTTATATTTCTTAATCAAAAAGCAAAGGAAAAACTGCCTCATCATGATGCCTTCAGTGCTTTGTGATACAGCAGCTCAAAATACAGTCTGACAGTGACAATATGCGTCTGAAATTAAGGAGGCATTTTCAATTCTAAACAGCATCTGTCTTCAGTTCAGATTTCAGAGGTAATAATTTCACTGATGATGCACAGCTGCGAGAGATTATTATCCCACCAAAGCAGCAAAAATTCCACAAAGCCATGAGAGACTGACTGAAAGTCAAAGAGAATCATGGTAGGCATCCAGAGAGTGAAGGCATTTAGGATTCATTTCATCATGAGATCACAAGCCGTCATATAAACATCCTCCATGGCAAAGTAAGTGGGGGGTAGCATCTGAACGAGCTGCAGGCAGGCAGAGCTGACTGAGAGAGAGAGATAGGATGAGGAGTCACTTTAGAGAGCCAAGAATAAAAGGAGGACAGTGAAAGGTGAGAGGAATAGAAAGAGGTTGCAGCCACCCACTGGGTGGACAGTGGGGAGATGGTTACCGTAATCAGTTATTGACCTTTTCATTAAATCACTTCTGAGTCCCTGCTCAGCGGTCCAAAATAGCCTCTTCTATTGTTTATGAAAAAAAAAAAGGTAACTGCAGCCTGCTCTTTAAGTGGAAGAACTTTTCTTAGAATCAATTATTACAAGTGACAGTGCTAAAGTTGAGTAGAGCTTTGATCTTATATAACACCAGTATAGGTCAATAATAATAATAATAATAGTAATAAAAAAGATTGTAATTGTTGCTTTGGATTGGTAATGTTATATGTAGAGAGCTGGAAGGTGCTGTCAATTAAGCCTATGTCGCACCGTTTTTCATTTCTCGCAATGTACGCATATTGAAAAATGTGTGCTAGCAAGGTCTAAGTGTAAGGAAATGAAGTTGTGTTTCTTGTACCATAAAATCCTGTTAATGATCCCCCATTTTGAACAGTGCATGTCTAATGAGATCCAAGGCAGGGAATACAGTGTTTAATCAGCACGTGTTGCATTATTTTTACCATGGCATTCCTAGACAATAAATAGTAAACAACTATTTATTTATTATAAATAATGCCTGACAGATCAACTGACTTTCTGAAAATGAAAGCTCATTGCTTTGCTTATGCCCCCAACTATTGCTATGATATTTAAACATTTGCATTCATGTTTTAGTAGTGGCACACGTGTGTGACATGTATTGTGTGTAAGAGCTGCCTGCTAAACAAATCTGTGACAGTCCGCCTTAGCTGGTGATCAGTGACAACATGTCTAAGGTATTTCAAATTATAAAAAAGAAAAACATTTTCAAAATCATATAAGCTTGGCATATTTTATGTCACCATTGTCTTACATTTTCTGTCTTTTATCTGTCCTCTACTGGCAAGCTCACTTCATTATTTTTTATTTTAATGCTTTTGAACTTCTTGATCTGCATATCCAAAATATCAACAGCTGTCAGTCAAGCTGCTTTCAAAGCATTGTAGACAAGCTGACCAATACAATCCAACATTCTATATTAGGGATAATCTCTGTAAACAAAATTCCCTTTATAAGTAATTTTAATTGGATAACTATTTATTGTCTACTATTTATTTATTATAAATAATGCCTGAAATTATTATAAATTCATTATGTTTGGTCTTATGATGATCAGAACCAGTGGCAGCATCATCACTCTGAAGTATAAGAAGCTTAATTTTCAATATATATCGCAGCAAATGATATTAATTTGCATCAAAATCAGCCAAGAGGCATTTCCACACATTACTTAGCAACTTTCCAACAGATGTGCTTTACTTCCCTCACACTGAAACACAAACTGGGTAAAGCCTGTTTGTTGACAAGGTTTTCCAACCGCGGAGTTTAACATGGTCCACAAAGCTGCTCACAACCAGGGTTTCACACAAGAGTGGCTGTTCTCAGCTTTGAAGGATGTTCAGGCTTTTCTCCTTCAGTGAGATTGGCGGCCTGTTTTAGATAAACCTGCTGACTGGATAAGACGCAAAAATGTACATATCCTTTGGTAGTAACTTTTTAAGTTCAGCTTAACAAGATGAATTCTTGTGGAGGAATGTTGCATCAGAGAGGGATAAGAGTGTAAAACTGTGGGAACGACAACTGGACGACAAAAAAATGCTAAATACCTTCATTCTTTACACCACATGATCCCTGTGTGTATCCTGTTATACACACAGGGATAATTGGTGAAAGCTTTCTAAAACTGTAAACTATTGAATGAATTCCTGACTTCTGAATAATGTGCACTGGATTTTAAACTCCGTGCCATACCTCTATCACACTATTTGGTAAACTTCACATTTCTTTGGCATACAACAAAAGGCTACTGTGTGTCAGGTTCTGTGTTTTTCTGTGTTTATTTTCAAGTTTTCCTGTGTATTTATTTCGAGTTCTGTGTCCTCCGTGCTCTCCGTGTTGTCCTGTTTCTCCCTCAAGTACTCCCAGGTGTGTCTAGTTCACGTGATTACCCTCAGTGTATTTAATCCCACCTGTGTCTGTTGTTCCTCGTCGGGTTCTTGTCGTTGTCAGATGTCAGTCGTCTTATGATCGCCAGTCTGTGTCCATTCGTGTGCCTCGCGCTACCTGTGATGAGCCCCTGTGTTTCTGCTCAGCAGTGCTGCCCTGGTTTTTGGACTGTTTATCTCTATTTCCTTCATTAAATTAGCATCATTTACCGTTACCTGGGTCTCCTGCCTCTGCCTCACCACTTTACCAACACAATTCATGACACTGTGAGGTTCCAGTCCTACCTTTCAGTCAGATTTTTACCATATCTAATGTGATCCAACAACTAAACCAGGCAGAGGCATATTTCTGGAGGGGAAAAAAAAAAAAAAAAAACCATGCCAAGATTGGTGTAAATTAGTGGTTTCACATATCCAACACTCTCTGTCTCACTGATAGGAAATGTACTATTGTTATGCAAATGTTGAAGCAATGAGCCAATAACATTACTCTCTAGAAGCTGTGTTTTTGTCACCTTAGCAAATACAGGCTTGGTACTGCATCACACGGCATGAGAACGTACCTTTTTTATTATGAATTTCAGGAAATAATATTTTGACCAATAGGTGGCAATCATAACCTCAGGATAATGGTTTGAATTTTCAGTCTAAGAATAAGATATTTATTCAATTAAAATGACATCCTGAATTTTCCAACTTCCAACCCAACACACGTGCAAAACATTTATCAGAGTATAACATATGCGTCATACAAGCAGTCTGTCTTTACAAAGAGCTCTTTATTTTTTGCAAATTTGGAGCTGAGTGACACACGTTTTGTTTTGTTTTGTTTTGTAAATTTCCATAAGTCAATAGTGGCAGTGCTGTTACCACTCGTGTTCTCTGGCAGGAGGGTCCTGGATTTTGTTGATGTGTTTCTGAATGAATAAATGCATGTTCTCCTAAAGCACCAAGTAATCTGGCATTCTCCCAAAGTCCAAAAATATGCACATTATTCTAACTGGTCATTCTAAATTGACATTAAGAGTGAGAATTTGCGTTGATCATTGTTTGTCCTGTGTGTATTTGTGTTGCCTTTTTTGTGTACTGGTAAATAATCCAGTACACAACTAAAGATAGGTTTCAGTCTCCACATAAATATGATGAGAGTTGATAAACGGAGAGGATAGAACAGGATAGGATTAATTCTTTAAAAGCGTCAAGTTTGGGTTTTTCAGCTGATAGGATGAAATTCACAAACTGAGGAAATTAGAAAAAATATAATAGTCACATAAAAGTGATCTGAACATTTTTGCATGGAATTAAGAATAAAATGTTGGATTTACAGTAAGGATCGACAAAAACGAAAGATACGTGCTAACAAACAACAGTTACCTTACCACATGTGGTAATTATATACCAACAATGTGCTGACAGCTTGTTCTCGGTTTTTTAAAATGACCAGAAAAGCTGCTTGCTAAAGAGTAAAAAAAGCGAAGGGCTTACAGACAGGTTTATTCTGGTCCCAACAATGACTCAAGTGAGCGTGATTACTGACAAAAAAAACATCAGCATCTGAGAAAGCATGCTTATTTTCTCATAGGGAGTTTTATTTTATTATTAAGGCATGATGGGGGGAAAAGTCTTCCCAGAACCTTCCTTTGATGATGGGAAGACATAAATGCAACACTACACAATTCAGCTGCATCTCTGCTGACCCGCTGAAAAATGGAAAGACAATTATAGAGGAAGAACATGACAAGCTTGTCAGCATGATGGCTCACACTGAATCCCATTTGTCCTCCAAGCCCATCCACCATGAGTCACACCTGATTGAACCTCCAAAGGGGAATGTAGAGCCGGCTTACGCTGCATACATTGATCTGTCTTTTAGGAAAGACTTTTGTATGAAAGACATACAATTTACAATGAAATAAAATGGATGCAGACGGAAAAGCAATGAACACTTGAAGGTAAAGAAGCGATAGTTACCAGTGTCAAATCAGAGATGAGCAACAGTGCAAATAGATGTTGTACCAGTGTCACATAAAAGTGACCCTGGTACTCACAATATTAGCACCAAGATATTTCTCTTACAGGTGAAGTCATTCTCTTGAAGAGTATTTGGTTGCTGATATCATTTGACTTCCTCTGGTTAGGAAAGTGAAAGCTATGAGCCTCCGACACAAATGTGTTTTTAGCTTGCTATCTGTCTTAGAGATAGGTATTTTGATTAAAAAAGTACTGTAGTTCTTGAGCTTCCTTGTTGATTGAAGCAGCAGACAAATGCTTCCTGGCAAACTGGCCAACTCCTACAAAAACATTGAAGAAGCCTTCATCACTTTGAATAATTTCTATGGCCGCACATGTAAGATTCAGTGGGAAAAAGGAGAAGTTATTGACAGAGTGAAAAAAATGGCTAAGATTGTGAGCACAAACAAGGAAATTGGCTTTAGTTTTTAGGCACCAACATCACACAGACAAAGAATAAACACATTTTAGAGTAAATGCTATAGAGATAAAGAAAAACAGTTTTTTTTTTTATATAAAGAAAGAATAAATGAAGGATGGTTTTGACACTGCAAAAATGCCTATTTTGTTTCACAGTAGAGTGGCTGACTACTCTGGCTGTGAGTCAATATGGCCAATGTGTTCATCAAAGAGAGCCTGTGGGGCGAGACTGCCTCAGTGGATCTTTGCAAACAGTGCTCTGTCACATTAACTTGAAGGTAAAGTTTATACAGTTTGTGTCCAGATTGTGTGGGATCTACTGAGATGTTAAATGCTCTTTCTGACCTTGCATCCCAGATGACTTATAAATAATGGCAGTACAGAAGATGACCGACAGCTCTTTTGGAAGGTTGTACTTCTTTGAATTGCCGTAGGAAGTACAGTCACTGCTGGACCTTCTTCCAAACAGTGTGTAGGACCATATCAGGAGGGGAGTGGAGCTGGAGTGGTTCCTGGAAACAGGAAGTAACCCACAGTAAACACAGTGTTGTTGAGTGGAGGGTTCTCTGCAAGTCCAGCTGTGTTCCAGGTGCAAAGTCCTGGATCAGACCAAATGACTATGGTGTCATCTGCAAACTGCTTGTATGATCTGAGACAAAGAGATAAGGAAAGGGAATTTATAATTTGCTGATCACAATCACAAATGGGTGAGCTAGACAGGCCTTGTCATAAGGTGTGGTGTGAGGTGGTGAGGAGAACTCTGCAGACCCAGGTTGAAAGTTAAATGAAGATATTTAATGAACGAAAATCCAGCATAACACAGTCCAAAAACAGAATCCACAAAAATGTCCAACGGCCAGGCAGCACGGCTTAACGCCGGTAGCAACTGGTCATACGAATGGACGACACAAACAGACGACAGAACTGAACACTGGCTAGACAGCGCTTAGACAAGGACCCGACAAAGACGCTGACACACAGGTGAGACTAAATACACAAGAGGTAATCAGGGAACGAGACACACCTGGGAACAATCAAGGGGAGACAGGACAACACGGAGAGCACAGAGACACAGAAACTCAAAATAAATACGCAGTAAAACATGGATCCTGACAAGCCTATTGGTTTGAACTACTTGCTAAACTCCTATTTTTCTAATAGTTGGTTTGATCACTTTTATATTAGCTGGGTAAATGTTGAACTTAAGTTGTTCTATTGTGTTGTATAACAACTGAGTTGTAGTTTTGCAAATTAAAAGTTCATGGCCAGTAATACTGACCAACATTCATTCATTTATTTATTTATTTATTTATTTTTTACTCTGTCTTGTGTCAGAGACTGAAAAGTCTGTGTGCTTTACTTTTAATGTCAATTAGTTCTCCATATTGATGTGTGACGATTTTAGTACCCAACACACACATAAATTGAATGCCATTTGTTTCTTGGTGGTTTGTTTGTTCGTGTGAGCAGAACTCGTCAGTATCGTTCCACTCGTTGCTAGTCCTCCAACTTGTCTTGTTAGCCTGCTGTATGATTACACACATCAGCAGCATTAGCATCTCAAGGACTAAGTGCGAACCAAAAACAAAAAATCCTCTGGCACGTGTTAATGATTTTTATACAGTAACACTGTGTTTAGTTAATTACATTTGCAGTAAGTGTAGCTGCTGCATGCAAGCAGGAGATTAATAGTTCTTAAATCAGACAATTAAACATGACGGGCTGACAAAGGAAATCAATTATGTGTGCTTATGGTTTTACGGAGTAAGAGAGAGAGTAAGTGGTGGGAGATGCATTCAGTGTTTTTCTGTAGAAAGTGGTGGAGGAGGAGGGTTAAACATCAATAGTAATTTAACTTGGGGAAGTCATGGGTCAGCGTTACAAAACCCATTCTCCAAAAAAAAGAGAAAATGTCTCATTACCAAGCTACAGTAAAAATAAACAACTTTCATTCCACATCATCCACCTGCTTTAAGTGGGTTGGAGTTCATGAAATGTCTCTCCTGAAATCATTCTTTCAGTGAATTAGCAATAGCATCAGTCTTTCATTGTCCCATAGCCCACTGAAGGATGACTCATTCTTCAGAGAGTGGGCACACAGCTGCATCTTTGATGGTGTAGCTTTAATACAATCAGCATTTTGGACAATTGGCTTTCAAGAAACCATATTGTGATAAAAACCAGACAAGGCTTGACAGGACAAATAAAGTTGGGAATTATTACACACTTTTGTCACGCTTGTTTTTTTGTCCCTTTGACACACATCTTCACTGAATACATGTCATATGTCCAGAAAAAAAACATATTGGAAAATATTGTAAAGCAAGCAGACACTCACTGAAAATGAGACTGAAACAGTTGTTCAAACAAATCTATGAGGAGTTGCTATACTTCAATGAAACTTGTCTTTTTTTCTTACTTTCCTGTTTTTCTAGCCTTGTTTGTACTTCATCGACCACATCTTTGTTTTTTCCTCATATGCCATAATTTGACTCAGTGCCAAAGCATCAATTCAACAGAATATTAACAAACAGCCATGGTTAACTATCTTACTGAGTGAAACACAGAATCTTTTAATCTATCTAGTGTTTGTTTTGGGGTTGTTGAATTGTCTGACTAGCAAAGTGAATCACTGTAACACGATTTTGTCCTTAATCAATTAAGAATCACATCTGATCTGACTTTCAATATAAGCTTAACAAGGAAAGAGTAACCAATAATACATACATTAATATATGAAATGTCTATGGTTTTTCTATGGGGTTTAGGCTAGGCTAGTACTGGCCAGTCAAGCACATTAATACCTTGGTCATTAAAGCAAATACTGGTACTGTTGGCAGTGTGGGCAGGGATTGAATCCATCTGGAAAATTAAATCAACATATTCATTTATCCTGTCAGCATAAAGAAGCATAAAGTGCAAGACAATTTCCTGATACACGGCTGCTCTGACATTGGAGTTGAGAAAGAAACAACATCCAACACCAAGAGGATGGAAGGATTCACCAAAAAATAATTAATCGTCTGTGTAAAAATCAAAGTTTGTATTAAGCAACTTGGATTCTTTGCTTCTCACACAAATTCACGCTTAACATGTAGTTAAGCAACTTCTGTGTCTTTGTTTTTTACAACCTCCAATAGCAATATTAATGAATAGAGCTTGACGTACTAGATGTTTGGTCAGCTAGCATCCTTCTGACCAGGATGCTACAAAGAGTATGCAAGAGCAGATATCTGATTTTATACTCAATGTTAACAAAAGTAGTAGAGATTAACACTATCTATAGCAAAGCACACCTGGTCACCATGGAGATTAAACTCAGACTGGTGTTTGGACATAGCTGTTGATCACGAAGTTACAATGACTTCTTAGGCAACCTCATCCCCCCAGCCATCACTTGCTCCCCTCTCAAGTATTTTTTGTTGTCCTAAAATTATTATCTTTCAGATAAGAAAAACCCATAAGTTACTGGATATTTCTGCTTTACGTCAGTGTTAATTTTATTATAAAACACATAAAAACCACAGTATACTTATGACATTGCAAATTACTTTTTACCTGTTTTCAAATATTTAATACCAATTTCTCTCAATTTTGTTACTTAATATGCTTTCATTCTTACTTGTTAGCATGTTGGTTGTCATTTTTGCTGTTTATCAAAGGTAAATTTCTGGGCCCTATGCGCATACAACTCAACAGCCTGTAATCATGTCTCCACTTCCATCCTCCTGGACAAATATGGTCATTTCTGGCTCCAACAAGAAACACAATCCTTGAAGCCAAATTTAGCCCAGGCCATTTACAGGTTGCATGCTGGACATGATTACATGTTGGAAATGTACTTGCACTGGGAGCTGAAACTATACATATGCCCAATTACATTCTATCCTCACCCAACCGTGACACCTGAACATCTAAATTACTGCCAAACTAAACAACTTTCTGTTCCAATTAATTTCATGTACTGGAGTCACAGACACGTACCATAAATTCAAGTCTATACACAAGTGTCACAGCTACAAGCAGCACTTTAGTTTCCTTGTATCTGCTTCTGCATTGTATTTTTGCCACTCTCATTCCTCCCGTCTGGAATTACACCCAGCCATCTGTTGCAAATGAATTCCCCCAAACAATGGTATATTGTAGACCAGCCACACAAATAGCATTTTGTGTGCACAGACTCATGACTTATGCAATGGTCTCCAAGTTAATTGTTTTGAGACTTGGAGAGTATAGGGAGATATATATATATTTTTTTATAATTTTAGATTGTAAAACATAGCTATTTTTCTAGTTAAATTATGTGTATTACACCAAAGAAAGAGATTTACAGTAATCCTCTTCCATATAGTTCTCTCTATTTTCAATGACATATTTTACTGCATCTAGAAACTTTAATTTATTGTTTGCTCTGCTAATGTCTAACACAGTGTTTCCCAACCCTGGTCCTCAAGGCACACTGTCCTACATGTTTTAGAGGTTTCCCTGCTTTAATGTGCCTGATTCAACTGATTGCAGTTCANCATCAATTGAAATCAGCTGGACTGAAGCAAGGAAATACCTAAAACATGCAGGGCAGTGTGCCTTGAGGACCAGGGTTGGGAAACACTGGTCTAACATCATAGAGCAAGCATCAGTCAGGCTTTCTGTACACTTGAAAGGCCACATACTAAAGTCTGATTCCAAGACACAAACAAGAGATAATATGATTTCTCTTTTATGACAATCATACAGTAACTATCCATAACAATATGCTCACTGAGAGATGACTGCCTTTTCACACCTTTTAATGTGGGGATATTTTACCCAGAGAGTGAACATTTCACCTTCAGAGTTAATGCAGTAGAAGCCAAAAAAAAGTAAATAAAAATGCTAAGCTTGAAAGAATTTAATAGAGGCCAAATTGTGATGGCTAGCGCATCTCCAAAACTGCAGCTCTTATAGACTTGTAGAGTATTCCCAGTTTGGAGTGGCCAGTTATTATCAAAAGTGGTTGAAGGGAGTGACAAAAAGGCAAAAAGGGAAACAGCAGCTAAGGCTTGTTGTGAAAAAGTTTCCACAGACCTTAACTGTATTGTTTTACAATGAACATGCGTACTGTAAAACTATATTGAAATGTATGACAGCAATGGACAGACAGAGAGGCTTCTCATAATGAGGGTCAGGATGAATTTTGTGTTTTTGCAACATTTGGCTGGATGTGACACTAGAATAAAAAGAAAAAAGAGTAAATGTTTCCTCTGAAAAGAAGCTGTGTCAACAGAGGGTTCTAATGATGGCTTGGTGGAGTGATTTAGATCTCCCTAAATTATAGCATATATTTCCTGAACAGTGTTATGAACATAGTTTGAATACAGAAGTTTTAAAAACTTTTTGGCTATATAAATGCTGTTGAGCATGTGCACTCATGTGAATTTGTATTCTGCTTAATTTGGCAAAGAATGTAGAAACAGAAGAAGCATCTGTTCGATCATGTAATCCATCCAGATTTTAGCCACATGAGCATCTGCTGCAGCACACCCCAAGAGGGAGTCTGTGATGGGGAAACATAAAAAGAGAATCATGTCGTATTTTATCCCATGCTTGTCGCATAGATTTAGAAAGGATTTCTAAGTAAATATTATTAATAAAACTGTGGCTTTCAATGTCTGCGTGAGAAAAACAGAATGAGCATAAGGACAGATTTAACTAAAACTTCGCCACCCAGAGTGGTGCTACAAAATGGCAGCACCAGTCTTCAACCCTGTAAAGCAAGTCCATGCCATGCCAGCTGTCATGGTCATTACAGCACAATGCGGGTGCCAACCTCTTGGTTGGACAGCAGCTGCCTTAGCAATTTGGACTTCTCAGATTAAGGCTGAGTCCAATCTGCACAGATCTGTTCAAGGAAACAGATAACGAAGGGACAAACAGCTAGCAACTGAAATCGCAGAGAGAACTAATCCAGAAAGCAATCAAATCAAGCACTAAAAGTCATCCCAGATGAATTACTGCAAATGCCACGAGTGCAGGGATGAAGCGATGAGCAATGTGCTTTTTTGGTAATTTTATGTGTTTTAGACCCGCTTGTGGTTAAACAGCAACTGTTGTGCCTTTTGTCAGACAGATGAAAAGATGTTTTCTTTTCATCTATAGCAGATCCTTTTGCAAACTATAACTTCCCCTTACAACTCTTCCAAAATGACACATCTAAATGAAATAGATGGATGTATGGATGGATAGATAGATGGATGAATATCTGATACAGATGCCTCTTTCTCTCAGCGACTCTTCAAAATTGGAAAGACAAGAGAAAATGCCATACAATAACGTAAAACATGTTAACATAAGTTTTTGCTTTTTTGCAATAATTTCCAGTTTTGCCTTGCCACAAAAATTAAGGAAAACGTTGCTTAGTTTTTTAAGCAATGTTAAAAAATTGCCCAATCCTGAAGCAGAAGTCCAGCTTTCATCTTAGTACAGATACACTAAAGTGAACGTGCTAGAAGAGACAGGACCTGATGTTCCAATAAATAGCTCTTCATTTCTTGAAGATTTGCACCGCATGTCTCATAGTTTTCAAAATGCGAACATTTAAGGCAAGTTGAGCTGCACAGTGTCTGCAATATCACAATCACAAACAACAGCTGGGGTGCAATATTGGTTATGGCTGAATGTTTAAGGTGCTGGCCTTTAAAGCTTGGCATTTCAGTAAAATTTTATGAATTTTCTCTATGCTTTATGCTTATAAGTGATATAGATTTTAATCACCAAGTTTAGAAGATTTTGAGATGTTACCAATATTTTTGAAAATTCTCATATCAATAGCATGATTCCCCATTAAAAAGCAGCACTAATGAGAAGATAAGAAAAACTATTTTACAGCAATTTTAGAAGTGGTTTTTGGTGACTGTTTCTTAGTTGGATTCTTTAGATCCTTGCGATGCTATAAAGTCCTGACAGTTTTTAATGAACCTCAGAAATTTTACTTCAAATGTTTTCCATGTTTTCCTTTTGAATTTCTTCAACATTGTTTCTTGCTTGGACCAACATTCTTGACTCAGCCAGGATGGTGTTCTTATTGAGTATTTTTTGTTCTTTTTTTAATCAAACAATATCAAAATCCCAGTGTTTTTCAAACAGGATAACTTGTCTCTGTTGTAGCTCATGCAGAGTCTTTGCAGGCTTTTGCGTGCATACCTTGAAAAGGTGATGTCGACGCTTATGGTTACCATTTTATGGAGCTGGTGTGTCTATCGTGAGATCCTGATGCTAGATTTACTTGCATTAATCAGGGCGAGGATAATCTTTGGACTTTACTTAATCCTTTGGATAGAGATTAAATATAGTGTCTGTAAAATTCTTAAAAAAAAAAAAAAACTTGTTCTCCCCTTTAGATTAGAATTGTTATAGACTGAACAAGCCATAGTGTTTGCTCACTCTTCCTAATTAGAAGATAGCAAAAGCAAGGAGATTGTAAGACAATCCTTCACACAGGGTAAGAGAACAGAAGGAAGCAGCTCTGCTGGATCTCTTCTATCTGTATTTTTTATAAACAATATATATTATCAGCTCCTATTCCAAAAGGTGAAATGAGACTTCCTGGCTTACCCAGTTCATATCCCTGTTTTGTCAGAGAGCGCCACTATATCAACTTTTCCTGCAGTCTTATCACAAATCATTCCCTGAATAATGGCTTTTGCAGCAGGAACAGCAGAATTAGAGCTTCACCAGCAGGGTGTGGATTTTGTGCGCTGGCAATCTGATATAGCTTTATCTTCTTTTCTTTTTTTTATTTATTTTTTTGCTCCCTGTCATTTGTTGCAGTTGAGGCTCAATCCATTGTGCTTTGCTGTCATCAGGTGTTGTTCTTAGAAGCTTTGATTTAGGTTTGCATGATCAACATGAGGGACTTGCTCCAAATAACAAGCCAGGGTGCCTGGCATTGGTTAAGTTGATAAAGCAATGATGTAAGAAGAAGTAAATCCTGCTGCTGGCATAAGTGGGATCTTAAAAATGGCTTCTCTTGAAACAAAATAATATATATATTTTTTGTTTTAGTTTTTAAAAAAACTGTTTGAAATAAATAATGCCTAGTGCTTCAAAGGTGCACTGATCTGTTCGGACTGGGCCTATAAGATATTTTTTTTACTTTTCACAATATTTAAATTTCTTTTCTTGTGGAGAATGCAAAACAGAAACCAGTCAGGAAGACTGACCTTTAGTAGCACCGGATGAACTGCTGCAATACCCAATAAAAATAAGAAAATCAAAAGTATGCAGTGTTCACTGAGAGTAAAGATGCAGGCAGTGCCATTCTCTGCAGTTACTTTTCTCCAGTTGGGATTTATATTTTTGTCAACGTGTATAAAATATAAAACAAATTGTAGTTTTGCGTTGGGCTGCACAGTGGCGCAGTTGGTAGCACTGTTGCCTTGCAGCAAGAAGGTCCTGGGTTTGATTCCCGGTCTGGGTCTTTCTGCATGGAGTTTGCATGTTCTCCCTGTGCATGCGTGGGTTCTCTCTGGGTACTCCGGCTTCCTCCCACAGTCCAAAAATATGACTGTCAGGTTAATTGGTCTTTCTAAATTCTCCCTAGGTGTGAGTGTGTATGGTTGTTTGTCCTGTTTGTCTCTGTGTTGCCCTGTGACAGACTGGCGACCTGTCCAGGGTGACCCCCGCCTCTCGCCCGGAACGTATCTGGAGAGGCACCAGCACCTCCAGACCCCATCAGGGACAAGGGTGTAAAGAAAATGGATGGATGGATAGTTTTGCATTAACTAGAGTTTGAAGATTAATCTGACAGATAGCTAAGGGGTAACTTAGCTATTTGTGACCCCTTGGCACAAATAGCAAAGTGATAAATTATCTCAAAAAATGGAAGCTCATTTGTCTAGAAAATCTGGCTTGTTTGGGGAGGTGTGAATGTGCAATCGAGCTTTGAGCCACATGAAAAATTTGAATTCTGATCTGCCTAAAAGCCACACCAGTTAGTGCTATAGTTTACTTCGGTTTAAGTGAACCATTGCACAAACAGTAGAAACGGCTTGTGATCTTTTGCCAAAGACAAAAGTTTTTGTTTACATTTTGTGAAAAAGGAAGTTGCACTCATCGTCTTCTTTGGGGGTTTTGTGCAATTTCTTTCTGGTTTGTGGTGCAACGTCACCACACAAAAGGGGGTAAATCGATTTTTCGTATGGTTTGGTTGGCTTGACACAGTGCAGTGTGAAAGCAAACCACACCAACGGAAAATGCAACAAGTGTTGCAATTTTGGTCTCCAGTAAAACAATATCTTTTGATATTATCAGGTGTGATAGCACCCTTAGATTAAGGATGTTCACACTTTTGCAACCAGCTTATTGTGGCCAGTTTATTTTTTGCATTTCTATTACAACCCAACTCTGCTAGGATTCATTGAGGGTAAAATTATAACATTAAAAATGGTAAGAAATTAAATTGTTTATTACAAAAAAAAAAAAACTTCACAGAAACCAAGAATTGATGGCAGGAGTTGCAAGTGAAATCAGTAAACAACAGAAACCAGACAAATCTTTCTCTGCAAATTGGTCCAAATACAACCACTACTATAGTAGTGATAAGCAAAACACAAGGGAGAAGTGCCACCCAAACTACCACTCACTACTGGTTCAGGCAATAGAAATGTCTAACAATGTCACAGGTTGTTCAAGCTACAGCACAACTAACATCCAAAGTCTAAACAAACTTCAATAGCAAAGACAGCTGCAACAAAGGCCCAGCTGTACAATCAGGCTGAAGCTGTTCCTGAGAGTCTTTTTAAGGTTCAGGTTTGTCTCATCAGCTGCTGATTGGTCTGGTGTTAAACTGCTGGTCAAATAGGCTTTCACAAGAACTGCAGGGTTCCCAGGCAGCCAACTGTCTGGCTGTGTTGCAACACTCAAATCTGCATGACGAGAGACTGTAACACTCCTTCCAAGACCAGGGCCCCGACAAATTTGTTTGGTTTTCATTTGAACTGTGCAGGTTGTAGGTATATATGTATGTATTTTTTAACTGTTCCAAGTGATTCGGAGATTAAGGTATGTGTGTGCAGTACAAACAATTGGAGCAAATTTATTTTATAAAGAATATTATGCAATTGTCAGCTGTTACAACCATGATGTCGTGTATTACAGATAAGAAACAGGCTTTTGTTTAAATTCTGCTTGCTTTATTGAGTCATAATTGGGTTACCATGTGGACACACAAAAAATCCTAGCCTTGATACACATGTTGTGAGCAAAATAACACCACAAATCAGCTTTAATTGCCTGATCAAATACATCCACAGAAGAAGTGGGTGACAGGCTCGACGTAAAAAGTAGTTATTTGGTGAAGACGGTGTCACACGACTCTGTCACAGCAGCAGGCAAGAATCGAGCTTTATTCCTCCTGATGCCGAGAGCAACAACAACAACAAAAAAGTGTTAAAGATTTAAAAGAAGCTGCGTAAACTTTGCAAGTGTCGACATCTAATTGTCATGATGCCCAAGTGTTGTGGTTCCTCAAAAATAAACATAGTGTTTGACCAAAATTAAAAGTTTAAGGTTTATGCTAAAATGTGAATTTTCAGAGTGTTAAAAACAGAGATACATTTAAAGTGAAGTCAAAATATAACTGAAAAAACAATAATAAACCTATGACCCTGGACAGAATAAAGAGAAATGGATACACAAATAAATCACATATTTCATGTACATTTCAAATGTTCCACTAATTCAATTGAAGGGTTTAGCGTCAACAAAGGGTTAGGATCTGAAGAAAATATGAAAGCCCAACTATCAATACACAAGTCAAGAGGAAATAACATTTTTGAGGAGAATCACATTATTTGAACTTAAAATTATTTGAGAAATTAAGATGACCTAAATACGTTTATGTAATAATGTAGCTCTGGTTTAAGGTGTACTTCGACCTCCTGGAAGGTGAACCTGCACCCCGGTTTCAAGTCTTACTACAGGATCTAAAGCTTCCAGGTTTGCTCTGTATTTAGCACCATCCCTTTCCATCTCCTCTATGTGGTGTGTGACAAAGTTTAAGTTGGACTTCTTATGGCTTTCTTTCAACAATTGCTTTCCTCCTGCCCCTCTTCCATAAAGGCCAGGGCTGATCAGTACCTAACTGAAAGGTGTTGTGTCCACAGACTCTTCTAACTGAACTCCTATTGAGTTTTTATGGCTTCCTTGGTCATTTCTGTGATTACTTCTCTCTCTGCAAAGTGCCTGGGCCAGTTTTTGTGGACGACCATGTCTTGATCACATAGATTTGTTGTAAAACACATCAAAGACTATGACTCTAACGTTCAAGGATATAAATACTTTTGGAAGGCGAAACTGTTTACATCCAATTTTGAGAATATAATGATGCTTATGTTTTACCATTCTGAAGAAGCTGAAAGAGCTGCTGTTCACACAATTTCTTTCTCTGTGACAAACGACTAAGCTTTGCAAAATATGTGACTGCTGCATTAAAATCTGCCACACAATGTTATTTGAAGAGTGCAAATAAAAACTATAAGAAAATATAATTAAATTTCTTTCTTCACATTGTTAAGCCCTTCTTAATTTGATATAAATTAATAACAGAAAAAAATCCACTTCATATCCCCTCAAGTGTTCCTCGGGAATCCCCATCTGTCAAGCCTTTTGATCAAGGCACATCTGTGCCGTTTAGGGAACAGATGAACTGATGGGTAGCAGTCCTGCTGAGACTCCTTCTGTACCTGACAAGATCACGCAGGAGAACATTTGTGGAATTGTTCTACAGTATCTTTGTCAGATTCCTTATTGAAAAGCTACAACTCACAGTGCCTATGATAAGTATTCATCCCCTTGGATGTTTTACCCTTTTTTTTAATGCTTTTGCAAATTATTCATGAGCAACATAATTTGCAGAAAGGAATACAAAACAAAACACTTAATATGAACAAAATATGTAATGCTGAATAGGTGATTGTGCTTATATTCACCCCCTTTAATTTAGCGTTCACCCCCCTTTTGGCCTCATTGGCCCAAGAAGTATCCCTCCATTTGTACGTGGAGTCTTCTTCAAGGACATAACATAAATTCCAGTGTTATGTATTTTACAGATATCTGGAGTTTTGGAATACTTCAATTTTTGGGAAAACTTTTACTTATGTGATAAGCATTGACATGATGCCTCGTATTAGATCAAACTGTTTTACAATCTGAGGTTGTTTCAGAGCTTCTAGTCAAAGCTTCCTCCAGCTAAAAGATGGTGCTTAATGTTACTAACAAAGCAAATACAAATTGACATGAGGATGAAAAGTATGTACATAGCTAAAGTTCCAATAAGTGAGGATGAGTGTGGGTATTTTAAAGGTAGGGTAGCTTTCCATCTTGTTGATTCCGTTGACTGGGATTTTGAATCATTCACTCTTACTGTAATGACAAGGACTTATTAAGCATGACTGCCAAATGTTTCTTTATATGTCTAAGTGAGATGATTAGGCTTATATATTTTTTTCTTCTTAGCTTCTACCAAAATTGTCATGAAGCAGAGCCACAGGTTTTACCACATATGGCCTGATTAATAATTTAGAGAGAGCATGGAGGATACCAAATAGGAAAAAAAAATTGCTTTTTTTTCCCACACTTAAGTCCACATGAATTAACAGAAAAATCATAAAACTTGTGCCTGTTTAGGCATCTACTGAATGCAAAATCTAAACAATATTTAATAACATCAAAGTAGGACAAAAATTGTAAAGACACTATAATGTATATGGGGAAATTAAGAATTTATTGGCTTCATGCTTTCTGTTTAAAAACTGCTGCAATAATTAAATTAAAACATTTATAGATTCATCACCTTTATCGGTTTATCTTGCATGTGCATGTGTGTGTGTGTGTGTGTGTGTGTGTGTGTGTGTGTGAGTATGTATGCCTGACTCATTTTGTCAAACAGAAATTACTATTTATATCCATGAGATTAAATTTACCTACTCAGTAAAAGAGCATGAGAGAGAGAAAATTGAATTTGAGACAGCTAGTGAATGCCAAGTGGGTTAATTCATGGATTTAACCCATTTAGATCTACACGTAGTCCTTGAATTATGCCAGCAGGTAAGTTTCCAATGTGGCTGTGCAACGGCGACAACGAGAGATTTTCACTGAGGGATAATTTTGTTTAAACAAAATGAACTGTGTCTGGCTGGTAATTTAAAAACAGATTTTCTCTTTCTACATATTTAATTTAAGATCATTATGTTTGCGTCTTATGTGAGAAGTAGCCTAAAAGTCTCAATCCGATCAGAAAGCATCTGACTTTCTGGATGCCTTGACTGAGCAAATTTAAATTAAATATAGTGTATCTATTTCAGTGCATGTAGCTGTTTGATGTAACTAAGCCCAGCACCTGATTTAGTTCTGCACTAGTCACAAAATGGTGTCCTCTGCTTGGTTGTGCATTTTCCAGAGTGTTTGATGAATATGACATTTGATTTGCATGCCAGCTTTATATCTGATCTCCTGATGTCTCACATAATTGAGGTGATAACAGCCAAATTACGGTCTGTACAAGTGGCAAATATGAGTAGAAATCAATCAAATCAACAACATCAATTATGAATATGAATAGATTCATAATCGTTTAAATCCTGCGGATGAATGTTACTCTCGTCAATGCTTGTTTCAGCATCTGTGCACATGTCCTTAATAGTTCCTGGATAATCAGTCATATTCTGACTCAAATTTATAACGTTGAACTAGTCACAGCAGGAACGCTTCACCATCAAACTGGTTTTCTTGTAAAAAAAAAAAAAAAAGAAGATCTTTCACTGGAGGAAATTGCTTTAAAATGCACAATGGACTCTATCAAAAGCCATTCTCCCTGCATATTGTTTGCTAAAGCCAGGAAACCACTCTGGAGCAGCCTGAACTTTGCCATCTAGCTAGCCATCTACCATCAGTCCCTATAAGCCCCTCTGACCTACAGAGAAACACTTTTCTGCACAAGTTTTTTGAAAACTTCACTGCACTGGGAAGTCAGATTTTATTTTAGCTTGACTTTTTTTTATTTTATTTTATTTTATTTTTTTTTATATATAACTGTACAGTCATTGGAAGGAAATGCACCTCTGGCCATTTACTTTAAATTGGCCCTAGATAAACTATACTTTGCAAAAAAAAATAAACAAATAAATAAATACATCTGGCTCTGCCATACCAGAATAATGCACCTCCATCAATCCCACAGCAGGGATTCTCAAGACTGGCTGGTTCACCGTTATACTCTGGTGTCAATCAGCCGCCACAGGCAGAGCGCCCAGCCTCCTCTGGCAGACCACAAAACATCTGCCACCTCCTTGCTTTGCTACAAATGTTCAGCCCCCACCTGGCTGCATGATTCACGTCCACCATTAAGGCCTGTTGTCTGACTAAGGATTTCTTAACTCGAGAATATCTCTCTTGGATTGTGATTCATCTGCTATTATGAACACACCACAAATCACTTGTTTGCTAAAAGCTATATGCTGGAAGCATTGACAATGGAAAATTAGCGAGGAATGGTGGATTTGTGAACTCTCTTTCTTCCAGTTTGCTATTTCTGGTCATTGTTAATGACATGCGCCAAACTGTGAAAGAACCCAGTAGTGTTAGATTGGTAAGTCGAACATAGTAGACGGTTATCAAAGAAAAATCTCTTCATGTGACATCAGAAACAAGGTACTTAAGATACATACTGTACCACCTTTGCTTGGAAATATTTTCCCCCTTCATTTAGAAGACTTAGGGATCATGTTGTAGTGCATGATAAACAGCTGAATTGCTTTACTGGGCCTCATCAACAGGGGACCTCAGACATACATATTTGCACTATTTGCACTCCTTCTACTTTGGTTCCGAGTTCCTTTTAAGTATTAAAATAGCAACAGAGGTATCTTCTTTTGAAATAAGACAGCACAAAGATTGCTTTTTTTGATTTTTTGTGGAATACAGTTGTATACAGGGCTTTTTGAAAACACTTTCTGCAATAAAAATTCTGAATACTGTACCTGCTTAATAATGTACTCCATAATAGAATAAATATTTTTAACGTCCATCCTATAATTCTATAAAACATCATCTGGAATGAAACCTGTTTTGTTTGAAAAGTTACACTGTAAGAGTGGAGAGGTGCTGCTGCTCTGGTGTTGCATTAAGCTGCATTAAACTGATGAACACCTGCAGGTTACACCGGATCCACTCATAAATCTGAGGTAACAAAAGCCATGATTTAGTTGTTGTAATTTGCATGATCTGTCTTCATAAACTAACAATAAATGTTACGAAAGATGAAAATCAGATTTACTCATTGTTTTTTTTGTTTTTTTTCATTGTATTGCGGTTTTCCTCCAAACTAGGTCTAATGGTTACTTTTCACACCAGTTTATTTTGGTTTTCACTGATAAACCAGAGACTTCATGCACTAATTTTGGCACCAACTCTGTAATTATGGGCATGGGTCCGGAGCCCTCCAAGGGACATGGGGAAACATTTTTGTTTTGTGTTCCCTTGTATTAAGTTTTGCATTCCCTTTCAATATGCTTACTGCGATTTTTGAGCCTCAATGAAACTTGTATATCATTAACTCTGGTGCAAAAAAGTGATTGAAAATTGATTCATTCTCTACATGTTTATGTTTGTTCTTGTGAGGCTGATCTGGAAATGCACATGAAAACGGCCCTTTAGACCATTCAGACTATCAACACTAAAGAGACACAATCAAAACCTCAGATGACTCATTACCCCATGATAATAACTCAGAAATAGTCCAAATATTCTGTATTTCTCTTTTCTTTCTTTCCTGTTTACAGAAGGTTTCTGTTTATATCATAGGTTTGTGGTTCATTTCAATCCTAAAGAAAAAGATGTAAAGCTTCACATATTTCACAACGAGATATTAACATACATGGAAAAGTCTTATGAAAACCTTATATAATAGCATAAGGTGCGATGGCCACCGTAAGAAATTCAATTATGCCGCATCACAGTTACTAACTATGGCCATTTTCTGGTAAAAACAAAAAAAAAAAAATCACAATAAATAGTTCTTGCAGTCTTATCCAACTTCATTGGGCCAAAAATTCTAGTGATAAATATTTAACAGCAATAGTTAAAAAAAAAAACAAAAAAAGAAAAAAAAACTTTTGTCTCCAGTTTTTGAGGACGTCAGAGTGGTTGAAACACAATCAAAGCCAGAGTTTGAAAATAAATAATACTTTTGATTGGAAATATAGTTCTCTTTTGTGAAATACCTGTAGTTCATATCCAATCACTTGTGTCTGAGGATTGATTGGACAAGCTCTTGTTCTTCTGTGGACAACTGTTTGATCTACCGAGAACACTTTTCTTTATAATAGCAATACAAACCGGAGGAAACAAAATCCACTAAAAATATATTCTTTACAGTCTCTGAAATTGTTCCAAACCTCTCTGAGGGCTTGTGATTGTCAGGGGACTTTGAGCCGACCTGATGACTCCAGCTGCTCCCCACCTATAGATTTCACATCTACGTAATCTGTCAGCTGCATTCCCAAACATTATTATTATTTTTTTTATCAATAAGACCACAGCATGACCACCACAACAAGAGAGAAGAGGGTGACTTTTCGGTTCACCTCCCTTCACAAGGAGGCACCTTTCAGTCATAGTTAGGGGAAAAAAATATTTGATAGCTCACTTCTATTAAAATAATTAAATATGGCAGTCTAGGCTCCCATTAAGAAAGCCACAGAAATCATTGTGTTCCAGGTTATAAATCTATTTATGGATCAGAGATTTAAAAGCTCCTTGGCAAAGCAAACCTCGTTTTGTCTGAGTGGAGAAACCCACAGGACTTTGCCACATTGTTTGTAATGTTTTTCTGCTGCAAACAATCCAGATAAATCAAAGCCTTTTCTTTTGTCAAAACTATCTACTCAAAGCAGGCTGACAGCCCACACTATTTATCTATAAAACTGATTTTTCTTTTCCCCCCTTTGAGCAAGTGATCATCAAACCGTTTGAACATTCTTGATTTTTCTCTGAATCCATCATACCTAGAGAAGACGACATTTTGGTGATGCCTCTAAAGTTTAGTGTTTCAACATTTTTCTATTGCTGTTTAGTGGAGATTTTTTATGTTCAAAAATGTTTTCTTCTCCTTTTGTGCATAGCAAATACATGGATACAAACCAAAGAAAAATTTGGAGACAAGAAGCCTTTCCTAGATTATTTTTTTCATGATAACAGAAAAAAACTTTTGCGCTTTGTGGTAGATCTTTGTCCTGCAATGAAATGGCAGGTGTGATGTTTGTGACGGTTCGGTACCGGCTTTTGTCTGCACTGTTACATGGTGACAGGGCCTCTGACAGGTGTTGAATAGGTGTTTAAGAGTAAAGTAACCTGAAGCCGCGCTTCACAAGTCAGTCAGCAACAACATATTTGCTGTGAAACTAAAGACTTTTTCTTATATTTTATCTGCAAAATGGATCTTATATCATCTGAAAGGAAAGTCAGCTCATATTTACTGTCAAACTCTCTGCTGCGACTGCAACTCACCATCATTAACAGAGGGAATAGAACCACCTAATTGGTGGATATGTTTGTAGTTGAATCAAATGTGAGTTATATGTATACCTCTAATTAAGTTGTTTATTTTTGATTATCTATTTTGCAAATTTAAATCGCTGCTGCGTCTTATTGAAGAAAGCAAACACATCTGATTGGTCAACCCACACCTCAACTCAACTACAGACACAAAACTTTCCCAGCAGCATTTTTGTCCCACTGAGTGACTTTTGTTTGTGAGGTGGAAGGATAAAAGTAAAGTTGTGATGATCAAATTAGGCCAGTATGTGAAATGAAATACCAGTTTCATATTTAGGTTATTAAAAAATGTTTTGTAGTTTTTCTTCCTTGTCATTTTGGCAGTTGTGGTCTGAATCCAACCCGTACACAAAAATTAATAAGACATATGAAACTTTTGCAATCCCTTTTTTGACCACAGGTGTCTAGAAGCGCTGATGTATGCAGACCACTTCCAAAAGTTATTCTGTATATGCAGTTATTCTGCATCCATCAAGTTTTATAACCTGAATTAACATTGCTATGCTCTTTGTTAGTTTCCTGTTTCTTTAGCATGTCTTCAAATGCTTGCTTTTCTGCTCTACACTAAAAAGTTCACCAAACTTCTTTGCAAGCAGCACAGGCCGTTTTTGTCAATGTGGAATCTTTCCAGCATTGGCAGGAACATGTTTCCATGACATTTTGACATGGAAACACTTTCCATGTCAAAATGTCACTTTTCCACACAGGTGTATCCAGAGTTAGGGATAGGCAAAAACCAGACATGGATGAAGGAGTTGTTGATGTCTGAAGGCCAAAAAATTGAACCACTAACATGTCTGCAGACCCCACAGATTCTGGACATAAATTGATAGTCAAATTTCTTGTTTACACATTAGAGAAGCTGATTTTCATTCTGATGTATGGACGCATAGATAAATGTTTAGATGGATGGAAACAGCTTCTAGACATTGGGGTAGAAAATTAAATCTGAAAATGCAAACATATTTTTTGAAAACTAAAAAGTACTTAGATGAAATTCCAGGCTTTTTCTTTGAAATTTGTGATCATATATGAGCAAAATAAATAAATTTGTAAACTACAAACTGTAACTAATCTCCTTCGAAGAAAAGAAATTGTTGCAATTCTACAATTGCTCAGTGGGGATAATATAATATTCTCTTCTGCGAGACCAAACTGCTGCCAAGCATGCACAAGGATTAACTTTTTCATCAATGCAACTGGGAGATTTCATTAATTGATTGGCTCGGTCAGCCACATTTGAAATGCATCACATCCACTTATTGTTCAGAGCATTGATAAAATCTGAGGAAATGTGCTAAAAATTAATTATTCAGTCACAAGTGACTTTTCATAATGACTCCCCTGATCTATTGCAAAAAAATGATTCAATGAGGGGGGAAATGGAGTACACTGAGCTGAATGTGGCACAGATCATTTTAAGATGAGAACCACTTCACAGTTTTTTTTGGGGGGGGGAGTTTGTCTTCTTTCCTGGTTAGCAAAATAAGACAAATAATTGATTAATAAAGATGAATTTGTTGCAAGTGGCTAGGCAAATGAAATCTCTTCTCATTGCTTTTAGGCTTTTAGAGCACTTTAAAAAAATAGTTTTGAGAAGGACAACACGACTTCATCAGAAACTGCAGCATCACAAACAGAGCCAACACAAAGTAAAGCTGATTAGGAATTGGACTTGCTGTTCTCTCACTCTCTGGACTAATGCTGGGGAAACTCTTTGGAACACAAAGGTAGGATGTTGGATGGTGAGCAGCCCGAGGAAGTGTTACACCCAAATACCTCCCAGTTGGAACATAAATTATTCCAGCTCTACGGTTTCAACAGGGTTTCGAAAACAACAAAAGTCCTTTAAAGTGGGGTTGAGAAATGAGTGGATGTGTACTTGTATAAGAGGGAGTAGGAGGGAAAATGCACAAGACAAACCAAAAAATCCTTAGGGTTGCAAAGTCAAGGGAATGAACGACAGATGAAAAGGAGGAAAATGATGTCCCAGTGTCCCAAGTTATTTATTTTTTTATTGGCATATGACTTTAGCAACAGAGAGAATAGGAAAACACAGAACGAGCACCTGGGCTACAAATCCTCCATGGGATTCAAAATTGTGACGATGGAAAAACAAATCCTACAAAAAAATCAACAACAAAAAATCCAAATAATCCTCCTACTTCCTCTCAAAAGTCTGTTTGTGTGCAAAAGCATCTAGAAGTAGGTGGAGCCTGGCTTTTGCTATGCGGTTTTTGCTGGATAAAGTTTTAAAAAATTGCTAAGGTCTGTTTAGATCCAGATTTTTACAGCATTTTCAGATTATGCTTTGACTTAAGATTCATGACCAAATGACTTAATCAATCAGACAATGTAAGAAGTTAAAGGCAACTTAACACTCTGTTTTTGTGCTGGTCGTGTGTGTCACAATTCTAGTGTGTTTGGATAGATTGTTTCCTATTTTACTGATTCAAGCTTAGTTCTTGCCTATTCAGTTAATTCCTCTATAAAGGGTATTCATGTTTGTTCTTGCATTTTTATTCTTTGTGCATTTGAGTTTATTGTTGTATTTTATTTTTGTATTTTCTTGGATTAGTTTAAGCCTTCTCCCTTTGTGTGTCTATTGTCAAGTAATCAAGCTCCTCAGTATTTAAGCCTCCTATTCTCAGTCATCCCTTGCTGGATTCTCCTGTTCTCTACCCTGTGGTTCCTTGTAGCTCAGCTTCTACGCCAAGTTCCTTCCAAGTTTTGTGGATCTTTCTTTCACTTTACTGAACTTCTCAACTCACAGCAAGAGGCTGTCTGTGGTTGGGTCTTTGATGAATCCCCCAAAGATGGCAGAGTTTCATCTAAAAATGTGCTTTTGAGTACATTATACATATAGACATAGATACATTTTGATGCCTCATTAGACGTAAGCGTGCTGATGGAGGTGATTAAAGCCTCATCCAAAGGTTGTGTGTGTCGCTCCTTTTTCTTCTCTTCTTGTCACATCCCAGACAGACTGATGTTCTACATTAATAAGAATTGTTTTACTAAGGCATCACCACAACACACTGTATCATTTTTAAAGGCTTTCAGCTTGGAGGTTTCATTAAGATAAAAAAGGAATGCTTTAAAAAAAATCTGTCAAAGGTTTTCCTAACGAGATTAAACATTGCTTTTCCGTCTTTTTGGTTGAAAAGTTCGAATGATCAAAAGCCCTTAATGAAAGGGAGCTCATCATCATCTTGTAAATAAATCACAGGCAGCAACAACTGAGTGATTTTATTTATTTATTTATTTTATTTATTTTTTTTTTGCAAGTGATCCATGCAGAAAGTTCTTTAATTTAATTTAAGACATTCATCTAATTCAGGAGTAAAAATATGATATCGCACCTATTTCATCTTCTGTTTGTAGACAACCTTTGAGCTTGCAAGATTGTGTAATTATTATTATTATTATTATTATTATTATTATTATTATTGTTAGCAAGTGTAGGTAAATTTACAAAAAGCTGGTTTCAACATATTTGGTAAAGCCGTCACAAAGTTTTGACTGTATATTAAGAGACAGATAAGAGACTTAAAGCTACAGCAGGGAGACAAAAACCATTAACTATGACTATTATTTTGAGTTGATATTTTTCCTGGGCTTGGCCTGAATGTGCTCTATTGTCACAGCATTCTCTACAGAGATCCAGGAGTTTATTTTTTCTTTCTTACTTACTTTTTTTTTTTACAAGAGGCTACATAAATTGCAGTCACAGCAGAAATGTTTTCTTAGTTTAGGCACCATAAATGACAAGTGGGATGAAGCACAGTTGTCTATCTGCTCTCTGAGGGAGGTTAACTCTCTCACACTTTGAAAAGCCCTGGTCTAGGTTTTCTGATGACTATTGACAACTTGAAAGATTTACGGACCCACCCGCATTGTCTGGGTTTCTCCTGCACTTGACAGGACAGAGAAGATAGTAACCCAAGTGTTTATGCCTCAGCTTTTCAGTGTTACTTGACAATAGGATGCTTAAGCATGTATAAGGTGCTCTGTACTTTGAATACCATCATCTAAAGGTAATTAACAAAGCCTGCTGTATTGTGTGCCCATTAAAAACATTGACTGTTGCTTACTTGGACTGCAGGCTACATTTCTACCCATACAAATTTCATGAAACACTATATACATTACTCATTTTGGTGGTAGTGATGAAATGAGAACAAAATATAAATTATATCAACACAGATTGAAAACAGTGAGGGTGACGCCATGTGAAACACAGAATGCTCATGCTTTACTGATAACATTTTCCCTGAGGTTAAACAGAACTGAAATGCAATTACGAAAAATAATAATCATACAAATTTGTTGTACTGTTCTATAATATGTAGCCAGACCACACCTTACCAAGGATGTATCAGTTGTTTTAAAAGTGAAATACAGTTTTTGAGCAAGGCAAAGAAGTTTTGAGACAAGGTGTGGTGTTAAGTCTTAAATGAGCTTGTGTATTTAAATGTTAACAGTGCTTCAGAAACAAGTGCTTAGAAATGCATTTTGTCTGTAATTGCTGTGTGATTTTGGTTTAGATCTATTGTCTTGCTTTTTTGCTATAAAAATAAACTTCATGGGTAATGAGCCCAAATCATTTGGGCTCCTAATCATTGGTAATGTACATGATTACATGGAGAAACAGGTGACACATTGATTATCCTGCACAAGTTTTGTTGTTTGTTTTACTTTCTATGTGTATTGGATAGTTGACAGACCTGCTATGAGTTCAGCAAAAGTGGCCGTAATGGCCATTTCATGACAGAAAATCAAAGTAATTAAAATATTAAATTAGGCTATCAAATGTACATATATATATATATATATATATATGTATATATATATATATATATATATATATGTACTATATATAGTACATATATGTCTATATATATGTACTATATATTTATAGTACATATATATAGATTTATATGTACTATAAATCTATCTGTGGGAGGGATAGATTTGATGCAAAAAATTTCACCTCAAGAAAGAAGTATTTTATATTGTAAACATGGGACTGGGAGTTTTATTTAGATTTGTTTTAATATATACTCTATTGCTTTAAATAACATTCATAGCCTAAATATGAAACTTGCTAGACACCCTTGGGAAACTCAAAACCAGCCTTATAAAGGAAACAGTAGACAATAAAGGGGGCAGGTATAGTTACTGATTAACATACAAATCATAACCAAAGACATTGAAAATCAAGGAAGAGCTTTGACAGCAGCATATGTAAGTGCAAAGAAGTGAAACACACTGGAGAAAACAATTAATCTTACCCACGGAAAAGCACTAATTAGCTGAATTAAGCTAAGGTGTTAAGTTAGAGTGACTAAAAAAACCCTGAAGAGTCAGAAACTTGGCTGATGCTCATCTCTAAATGTATCACTTTCTCTGCAGTGCAAAAGAGAAGGTAAGGGTTTCAACACCAAGGGCGGCACAAGGTCATTTTGTCATGTGTTGTGGGGTTGAAGTTGGACCAAATTGCTGGCAGGAGTGTGGGAGTTGACAGTAGCGTGGGAGCCACATGGTGCAATAAAACAGATTTAACAGCAAATCTAAACTGGAGAAAATACAGACTTAGAATTCGAAGAACGGGGACATGAAGCATGGGCAGTGTAAGGCAAGAAACCAGTAATGAGTAATGAAAACCTGAAAACCTTGTGCACCGAGGATCTGGGTGAGCTTAATCAGGGGAATGTGGAACAGCCACAGGGAGAGGAAAAACAGGAAGAGCGAGAGAAGGTGAATAAATAACACAGAGGGAGCTGAACTAGACACAAAGATAGCTACAAACCAAAATGAGCTGGTGGACTGAGGGTAAAACCAGACACAAAATATGCTTTCTTTATTACACTTACTACAATAAGGTTAAAAACAAAATGTATAAGATATTCAAATGCAGGTGAGACTGCTAAAATTCTAGTCAAATCACAACTCAGATGAAATGTTCAAACATTCCTTAGAATAAGGCATAGCCAACTTGGAGAAATCACCGCAAATGAAAGGGGAAGTAAAAGGCTGAGGTCATTTCTTTAAGTTAACATTGTGTTTTAAAAACATTTAAATACTTGTGGAAGCCAGCTAAGGTAGGAAGCATAAAGGAGAGGAGCAAAGAAGCTGAACAAAGTGCTTGACGGTGGCCTCGATCCCTCCGGGGTACGTCCTCCCACAAGGGCCAAGTCTTAACCCTCTCCAGGCAGATGTTGCAGATTTGCAACAGCTAAATATCAGATTTGTTCCTGCAACTAGAACTTAATTTGAGCCTGAGAGGGTTAAATTATAGTTAGGGAATAACATTTTTGGACGAGTCCCAGCAGAGTTCTGACAATGTGAAGTAGTTGTCACAAAACAGCAGAGAATCAAGGATTGTATGTGGGCACCTCATTAGATTTTAATTATTGTAAGATTCCTCGTTTAATTCATATTTTATTCATGCAATCAAGAATGTCCTTAATATTAAAAACACACTGGCGGAAATTAAAGCATTGAATAATATAGCAACGCGAATAGCCGAGAGATTTGCCTTATTGGGTGGTGCTGAGGAGAGTTTTAAAATTTTAGCAGAGAGGAGAGTTGTGGCAGCTGTAATATTATGGTACTGTGCAGTGGTCTGTGGCAGTCGCTGGGGAGGTTTTCACAGTCTGTGGAGAAGCTGAGACATCAAAGAACCAGAAAGCGGTAAAGCAATTAAGTTTCCATATGCACTTTGATTTTCTATTTAAAATCATGTTCCTTTTTTTTTTTAAGACACCACTGGGCCGGCCCAACTATATCAGACGCAGCTTTTATGAATATGAATAGATCCAAAGGATGATTGACTGTGCAACATAATTCAATCTTCAGTAGGGCCTCTGCAAAGTATTATTTGGCTCATTATCAGATCAATAAAATGTAATTGCATCGACCTATAGCTGTGCTTTGTCATTTATCATGTAGGCAGCTATAATCTCGGTGATAATGCTCCCTTGTTGTGTTGAGGTTCATTAGCCAGGCAAGCCAATAACGATCTAGCAATGTCACCGATGCCGTGGAAACTATACCGCTACATAAACAAACGTTAGCTGTCAAAATTTGGATCATCGTGCGGCGAGGTTGTTGAGGGTGTGTTCTGCACAGGAAGTTAACAGTAGGTTTAATCCTCTGCTTTCCGGAACGCTGTGCCAGATCAGGATAAGATGACATAGCTGTCTGGCTGGAAGACAGCTTGCAGACGCCTCGTGTGTCAGTTTGTCACAGCAGGTCCTGATGGCGCTTGAGGTGACAGGGAAGCAGTCAGGGAGGAGTGAGAACTGATGGGTTTTTTTTTGCTTTTTTTTAAAGTGGCTTTGCAGCAGTTGTGGCACGGTGTAAATCGACCATATAGCATTAGTTCAGTTTCACACACCTGTATCTTCTCACCTATGACTCAAACTATTGCGTTTTCAGAGTACAACGTGTGTAAAATTACTACGGACGTAGTATTTTTGAGGATCGAGGTTCATTTTGAATAACCATAATGCTCTCAGCTAATTCGGAGTGCAATAAACCTTGAATATTTAAGAAAGTAAACGTGAGGTTTGGGATTTTTTTAATGAAAATATTTTTGGGGGGTTAAATTATTGGGTAACTATTTACGTGGAGTCATGCAACTCCATCAAATGTTGCTTGTATTTTCCTGTTTGTGGAAGTGAAAAAGAATCCACCCTCCCAAAAAAAAAAAAAAACAACCAAAAAAAAAACAAACATTGCAGATAAAATTTCAGACATCAACAAAGTGGTAGCCAACACAGTCGGCCCTTCTTTTTAATGACGATCACAAGCCTCACATTTACTGAGTCCCCCAGTTTCTTGATGTGCTGAGGGTCAACATTTGGTGCAGCAGCAGCCACCGCCTACCAGAAGCTGTCCGAAAAAGTGTGCTGTTTTTTTTTTCTCCCACTTTAATCTCTCACTTAAGATGGTCCCACAAGGTTCAAACAAAGCTTAGGTCAGAGGAGGAAGGGAGATATGCCATTATTTCCTGCCCTGTTTTAACTTGTATATCTTCTCGTTCAGTGGACTTAGCATTGCCTTTCCTCTGAGGACCAAACACCTCGTATTTCTGCTCATTCCAGTTAGGTTGCAGTTTGAGAAAATGACGGCACTGGTGGATAATGGGTTCCTGTGAGCTTCGTGAGTGATTATTCTGAAATATTTGGTAGTTAATTAGAGTCTTTTTCTTACTTGATTTCATGCAACACTTTTCATTTTTGTTCTTTTTTTTTTTCACAACAAAACATTTTATGGCACAGGGATTTCTTGGAACTCCTGCGGAGTGCTGCATCATTTTGTAAGACTTTTTTATGTTTCAGAGTAAGTTAAATCTTTTTTTTTTTTTTTTTTTTTTTTGGCTAGTTTCCCAGAAGAATAGGAGCTGTCTAAGAATTATCCAAACATCCATGTGGCATGTCGATCTCCTCAGGCCACACCTTCCCTGACTGCATGTATGTACGTCACATGATATGCTTATCCAATAAGCATAAAAACATATTTAGTTTGGAGTTAGAACAATAGCTTGCCTAATTTCACACACACTGTTCTTAAGAGCGATTGAACCTCTATTATTCTTTTTTTCTTCTTCTTCTAACACAATTTCAAATACATGCACAGCAAAAACACAAAATAAACTGTTGGCCACTGAGCGTTCCACTGGAAAACATTTTTGGTTTATCGCCTTCATTCAAGGACATCTCACTGGTGGCAAATGTGCTTCTTTGCCTCCCAGATCTATTCTGCCAGTACTAAACAGTAATTAGTATAGCATCTGGGTAAGGACAAAATCAATTAATAAAAACTAATGTGCCCTCTAAACTATTCATAGCAGTAGAACATTTCTAAAACGTTTGGAAGCTGTTTTATTTTTTCTTTGTTTGTTATTATTACTATTTCCTTGTGTTTGACATTTTCAGAAAGCTTAGAATCCACCCTTTCTGAATCTGTAAATAACTTGTTCAAAGTTTTGCTGAGACATTTCTAAATGCAAAAAAAAATAAATAAATACACAAATACATATGTTTCTGCATTTCACTTTGTTAATGTACTTACTTATGAAGTGAGGAAACATTTTTGACACATTGGGCAATTTTTATGCAATATGCAGGGAATCTTTTCTAAATTCATATAAGATTATTAGATGAAATCCAGCACATTTAGCAGCTTTCCTGTCTGGGGTGAGTTGATTTGTCACAAGTGAGGAATCATTAAAGTTCTCCGGAAAATATAGGGTTGTTTGACTAAGCTGATTATTCTTTGTCTGAGAAACTCCAAGATGGAATAAATCAACGGCATCTCACAGAAAACTGTGATTTATGTGCATTATGCGGTTGTTGCACATAAAATGTTGAAATTATGTTCTGGCTTCACTGACATAACAGCCACTAATGTCACCTAGCCTCTTTGGGATGATGCACTACTCTCTTCTAGTAACAGTAAAGACACCCAGCAGAAAAAATAAAATAAATATTAAAATAAGTTTTACTTTTTTTATTTGCCAAATACTTTTTTTGTTCTTTTTTCTCACTTATGATGCATTTCTGTTTTTTGTTTGTTTGGGTTTAAGTTTTAATTTGCCATAAAACTTAATTTCTTTGCTCAGTGTCATTGTTTAGGTCTTTTCTTTTTAGTTTCTTACTTATTTCTGATATTCTGTTCATGCATTCATGCTTTTTTTGTTCTCTTTTTTTAATCTTTTAATTCTTTTGTGTTTAGATTTGGCTGAATCTTTCTCCCTCCTGAAAGATGGGTTGACTAAACATTTATATTTGCATCTGAAATTTACACTCAAACATGAGCTAGACTTGTGAAGGTTCATAATTCTCCTTCATATCTTGGCTGTCCATGTTTATTTATGTATTTATTTATGTATATTGGTTCATCATTAGCTTAAAATGCAATTGTTCGTAAAGGTTTCCTCAAATTGTGTAAAGATGAAATCTGAAACAGAAAGAGCTCCTGTCTGATGTAAGATGACTCAATGTGAACTAAAGGTTGATTGTCATTTTATACAGAAGTCAGGAGTCTTTACGTAAAAACAGAGAATCAAAATGCCGCATGCTCCCCGTTTGCTTGTGTCCATTCTGTGTCACAGCTCCAATATTAATGTTCATGTATATTCGAGTACAGATGGCAGCTTCAGTATTTACTGCACCACCATGAGATTACTCTCATTAAAGGCAAAATGCTGACCTTGGTAAGACACAAATGGATCTTTAAGAGACAGCCTCTTCCATCACAGTGAAATGGAGCGCTCCCAATCTCACAATACTGCTATTAAGTTTCATCAAGGCTCATTACATTCTGACTCCATGTCATCTCATGTGCTCCATGCAGTCCAGTCCTGCAAACACGCAGCACCTCAATAGGTATATATCTTCACATATAGCCTAAAATTGTTTTTATTGTTGGAGTGTGCTTTGTCCAATAAAAGCTTTTGAGGCTTCCACATATAAGAATAAAATGCAATAGCCTCTGTCAGGGAATATCACCCACTCGTTGTAAATGTCACTGTGCGTGCTTTTCAAAGTGCCATCATGGATGCACTATGTAAAGGCATCGTTAATGTCACAATGCAATTATCACAAAGCAATATTGGCTTTAATTGTTTGAACATTCACAGAGGTAGAACTGACTCCTGTTCAACCTCTAATTGATGCCAAAACTGAATTATTAGCCTCCGTCGGTCCGTTTAAGCCATGACAGCGCAGCGGCAAACCGGAGAAAACTGAAGCGGAGAGGAAGGGGCCAGTGGGAGGCAGGACGGAGGGCAGACACAGCAGCACGCTTATATGATCTTGACCCAGCAGTCGATGGGGAAGGGTGGTGAAACCTGATTACAGACAGCCCACATCCCAGCCTGCTGATTTCATTTCCCTGGCTCAGTTCAGTCGGGTAAAAGACGGAGGTGTGATGTTCTGCACCAGCACACCGTGCTGCCTTGTTAAAGCCTTTGAGCGCCTTCTGTTCAAGTGCGAGGATACCTACATACTGTATGCCACAGCGTTTCAAAGAGCAAGTGCAATATTTGTCATGGCCTTAGTTGAAAACATTAAAAACGATTATTTTTTTTCAATCCAAGTTGTCTGAGCTCTCCATTCAGTCTACCTCCAGAAAGACACCATAAAAGTAAAGGTCACAGTCTGAAGGTGTTTAGATGGACATCTAGCTGTGTGATAGGATGTGAATTTGGGCCCATGACACCTCATCAAGCACACTTCCCACACCTAAACTGTCTCAAACGTCAGCTGAGGTTCTTTTTTTCCCTTCCCTCTTGAACACACAACTCACACTCGTCAAGGTGATCTGTCGCAGGTGTCTTCTGTATTTCTACTCCTTCTGCCCCTACTCGTTTTCTTGGTGTCCAGGAATGGAGAAAGAGGTGATTTTTGCAGCTTTTTTTTTTTTTTTTCATAAAGTCTTTAAATATTTTAATACTTACTGTAGAAATTTAGACTGTAGTTGCGATAGGTTATTAGCTTTCCCTCCCCACATTGGAACTCAAATGTATAGCTGTTCCACATTCCCCAGGATTAATCTCACCTGGTTTCAACGTCATTCTCCACTGTTGCCTCAATATTTGTGCTCCTTGTTTGCTTTTAATTCCTGGATTCTTTTGTTCCACTTTCTCCAGTGTGATGTCCTTTTCCCTTTGTGCCAAAAACGATAAATTCCTGTTTTTTTTTATACGTATATATTCAATTCTTCCTAAAACTTGTTAAAGCTTCCAACCTGCTTGCACTTTGGTCTATTGCAGCTACAAAACATGATAAATGGTCAATTTTGAGATTTTTACACTCACTACTCCAAGCTTTGTCTCTCTACTCGGTACATCATTTTATTTATCGGAATTTCAATGACTGCAGTTTTAGGTTTGCATTGTAGTATGACGTCTCAAATTATTATTAGTAGTTTTCTCATGTGCCTTGAATAATTTCTCATTTCGAAAGCAGAACAAAATAAATCCAGTATTTGACGCAACGTCTTTCTTTGCACTGAACCCACTTTCTCCTTTTTCGTTTTCTGATTTCCACGCAATTATTTACCTCAGATGACTGGCAAAGTGAACAATCAGCTGCTGTTCCTGAACAATAAATCTGAACAATACATTTTGACACAAAGGACCTGACAGATCTGAATTCTTTTTCACCCACTGCAGCAGGTAGTCAAAGAAATAATTTCCAAAAGAAAGCCATATTGGTCAAACTAATCATTCCCCAAAAATGTTATGCTGGTGTGATTTTCTCAGTGCAATTTCAAGAGAAAACTGATCATTTCAGTGACAGCTGGGACGATGACGACAGGTAAATAGCAGCCGCATGGAGAACCTTTGAAAAAAAAAAAAAGTAAAGTGTGACTGCAGTCACTTTTTTTTATACCCAGGATTCCCATCATTCTGAAATAGGACAGATTTGTTTTGATGGAATGCTGAACAGATCCCTTTTTATATCCAATGCTCCCAATAGTTATTAACTATTTCTTGATTAGGAAAACATTTTTTAACTACTTAAACTTTCTATATTTATTGTGCCCTGTTGTCGGCTGCTTTTCAGCACCTTTCTCTCTCTCTCTCTCCTGAACTCATTCTGTCGAAGCACTTTAGAGTGCTATTTATTTATTTTCTTGGAGGTACCACCCAAGGCCCTCACAGGATGCTGTCAGCAGTAATTCTGTGAACTTGATGCTTCTCCATGATCGTGTTGTTTATCCCATTAGCAGAATGTAACTAAAGTAACCTAATGTGGGTGTTCTGCCAGTGAGCCACTTTATTGCTTGCCTCTGTGTAAGGGCTCGCGATGGTTTCCAGTGTATCAAATACAATATACTTCCCCAGGAAATACTGGACATACACAAACAAGACAGGGTTTACTGTAAATAGCAACTAACTGGTTTTTATACTGGCTGGGAGAAAAACTAACGTCGTTTCTTTTGTTAGGCTTTTTTAGACTCAAGGTTCAATGTTATTTCCATGGTGAAACACATTTCTAAAAACCGAATAAATAAAATGAAACTAGGGGAAAATAGCAAAATATGTGCATATTTGTGTGCCGATGTATGTTGAAATGTGTAGGATATTAAAGCACCTGCTAGTACTTGTTGCCTTAAACAAAATGTACATAATACAGCAGATGTTTTTTTTTTATTATTATTATTATTATTATTATTATTATTATTAGTTATTCTTGTTCAAAGCATTAAAAGACCATTTGGAAACAGTTGTGTTAACACTAGGCAACATTTTCAATTAGAATTACTAATTGGACATACACAATTAATAATTCTTACTGTATCAATTCATTTATGTATTTCGTGGTGTACAATAATTGACATAAAATGAAATTAGTTTAGGTGAAAAAAAATACTTAAATCAATTAATCACAACAATTTGTTGATAGAATGATGAGAAGAAGTTGCTAGTGGTAGCCTTACATAAGGCTTAATTATATTGTATATATTCAAATAAATCACACTGTTCACATGGAGCCTCACGGACAAAGACTGAAGTGACGTTAAAATGTGAGAATGAGTTACACATGCATACAGGTTTAGGTAAAGGCGAAGGAAAGAGGCAAAGAAGACCAGGTGTGGTAAGAAGGTCACAATAAAGGTGACAAGATGTTCAGTCAGGAAGGTGTTGAAAAATGATTGTTAGCGTCCTGCAGTAATGGCAGCGGAACAGGTGGGTAAAAACTGCATTTGAAGAAAGGTTGAGAACAAGACCTTGGAGACATGAAACACACACGTTAAAAGAATTATATAGAAATGTGTTGCTTCTGCAGTTGTCAGAGATAAACTTTGGGTTAGATTTCGCCACTTTGAGATACCATGATACCAAAGGAACTCCTAAATATTGTCTGATCTTTCTTCTTATCTTGAAGAGGAGATCAGAGACTGCCCTGCAAGATCACAGATGCAGTCAGAACATCTTTTCTGTAAAGCCTTTCGCTTAACTAATCATAAAAAATGTGTAATAAATAGCATTATTGTGGATGAACATAGTTTTTCTTCCAAAAATAAGACATAACTTAAGAGCTAACAAACATTGTGACTAAATATATGTAGAGAAAAGAAAAAGTTTTCTTTCTGAGTGGATGAATGCAATAACTTCTACTGTCTTCACGCTTATTAACTTTGACAAGCTGAACAGTGACACTTCAACTTATAAAGTTGTTGGGTATTGAACTGCAACCCTGAGATTAAATTAAATGAACTGAATTAAATTATTAATTATTAAGCCAAAAAAAAAAATTCAGTCTTCTCCATTCTTAGAGTATTACTTAAGCTATAATTTATCCAGAGAAAAATGATGAATCAACTGCAAACTTTAGCTTTAATAACATAAAGCTACATAATTTTTAAAGTTTAATCAGTAATACTTTTATAACAAATTTATGTCAGATCATGATTTCTTGGTTAATGTCAAGTTGTCATAACGAAGACATTTTGAATGTCAACTTTGTATTAAAAGTGTCATGATTTACCGAATGACACTTTATGACAACAGTCATAAATATTCATGAAGACTTACTCATGT
>CAEFZX010029226.1:0-12598 GCA_903066825.1 Alfaro cultratus
TTTTTATTGTTTTTACTGTTGATTCTATGTTGCACCATGTTTCTGTTTTTTGATATGATGTAAAGCACTTTGAAATGCCTGCTGCTGAAATGTGCTATACAAATAAAATTTGATTGATTGATTGATTGAAATCTGATCATAAATCTGTCAGTTCCCCTGACAAACATGTCATAATATTCTGGGTTTTTGAAGCTTGAAAACTGAAACAAGCATTAAAGTTTAAACAAACATTCTTCAAAGGCCATATAAATCACAGAGAATTATAATAATCTTAGCAACGTTTGATAGACAATCATTATATTATATTGATTAAATGCTTACAGTCGAGTTTTGTAGTGAAATAAGTTTATATTATCCAAAAATCTATTTCTCCGTTTTGTTGCTGTTGTTTTCTCATATCCTGTGAATCTCCTGGGGCCAAAGGCCCCGTCACTAAAACCTAGTGCCGCCCCTGGTCCATCGTTGCCCTAATGACGCAGCAGCTCATCATCAGACCGACACGAAAACTTTATCTGGACGTTTACTGAGAGGAATTATTCAATTTCATGTATGAATGTTATTTGCTGTTTGTCTGCAGAGCTGAGGGCATGACCTCACATGACCCCTCTGGTTCCATCGTCTCAAACGATAAATCCCTTGTTCCATGATAACAGCTGAATATCTGTAATCTAAAAGAGCTTCCAGTTTTCAGGGCAAATATGAGAAATTGGTTTCAATCTGAGCTGTTTTAAGGTCTCTGTCCCTTTAAATCCAAACAAGCTGCTGCTGGCCACGCCCCCACCTCAACGTTTGCACTCATGCAAGAAAATGGCTGCAAACAGATGCACAAATATACAACTATACATCTTTGAAAAGCATCAGTGGAGCCTGCTGCACAACCAGCCAGAATGCAGGAACAACTAAAATCTTATCTTTTCCAGCAGCCATTGTACAGAGGAAAACCAGCTGGCCAACCGCTGGAGAATAGCTGGGGTTGCTAGGTAACAGGCTGGGCTGGGGTTGCTAGGTAACGGGAGGTTTTTGAAACTGCTCTCCTTTCCGACACCAAACCTGCTGACTAAAAACATTCGGGTGATTTGAACTGATTCAACTGTTTTCAGAAAAAGTTAAATGGAAAAATAATATATGTAGCTATAAAGATTCAGTGTTATAAATTCACTCTTGTTCAGTTCTATGGGAAGGATTTCTTTAATTGATGTTTACAAAAGGTAAAAGTGTTTTTATGAAGTGTTTCTAGATGCATTAGTACATAAACAGTAATTTCCTGCGATCTGCAGCAGAGTCGGCCTCAGCGGGTCGAATCAGCGGCTAATTCCACGTGAGCCGATCGGATCCTGCAGCTCCGTTTACTCATCCCGTCTGAAGCTGATGCTGAACACAGAGCAGACCTTTTCCTCTCGGATTAGTTTTATCAGCTGGAGATGCAGGTGGATTGAAGGGATAAACAGATATGGAAACCTCATTCTGCAGTAAATATCTGCGGCTTAAACTCTTACAGAGGAGAAAGCAAAGACTGTTAAAGGCCTCGATATCCACAGACAGGCAAATCCTGAGAACCTGCAGCAGCTTCCTGTGGCGTCGCTGCGTTACGCACAACAAGCCGGCTCAACGTTTTTCTGTTTAATATGAAATCTGAGTTTCTTCTCTTCTGAATCGGATTCTGCAGATTCACCTGCAGGTACAAATTTCATTTTACTGGAAAAACTTCATCCGAGTCAAACAGGAGTTTATTATCTGACTTGTTTGTTTACATTATTAGATATTTTAGAGGTTGGATTTCTGGTTTTATTCGTCTGTTGCCAAAGTATTAACACAGTTTAAACTTCTCCACATTTTGTTGTAACCACAAACTTTAATGTATTAGCAGGGTTTCAAAGTAAAGCAGAATGATAAAGTTCTTTCTTTTTCGCTTTATTACTGTGACCTGCAGCTGCTGCTAAAGCTGCAGATTTCTTTTGGAGAATAATTAATTTTCCAGTTTTGTTTGTAAACAATCTCAGCCTCAGTCATGTTGGACGGAGAACATCTGCAGATAATAACTTGAAACTTTTACCACAGATTCCTAGTGAACATTGCAGAATTACTCAAGTAATTTTTTATCATTTCATATTTATACATTACTTTTTGTTGCTCTATCATGTAAATAAATATCTAGCATGGTTTCAACAAAATGTGAAAAAGCACCAGAGGGACAAACGTCTCTGATACTGAATAAAAGTGAGCTGAGAACGGAGCCTTGAGGAACTCCATCACTGTCTGGTTTATAAAAATCGTTTAGATTTTTTCTGTTTTGAGTGAAACGTTTGGCTTTTGGGAGAACAAAGAGTCCAGAACATCAAGTCTTTTTATTCAGATTTCTAAACATAAATTAAGTTATGAATGCTGGATGTCGTATTTCCTCTCATTTTTCTGTTCGATAAAGGTGAACGGTGCCAGAAATATACTTTAGATAAAGGTTTTACTGTAGGATTTTTGTCAGATCAAAGTGTAGCCAGGCTGCTGTGAGGTTCTACCTGCAGGTCCAGAAAGGAAACCAGACTTTATCCAGCATCATGTTTACGCTCAGATGTGAAACTGGAAGCTGGACGTCCGATTGTCATCAGCGTTAAGCCCAGAAGAGCTGCTGAGTTTTGACAAAGTGGAAAATGATGATCTACGCTGCGGAGCTGTTTATGTTGGTAATCTCCCAGACCGGCCTAATCAAAACATCTTTAATTTTACTGCCGATCGGAAACTGTGACATCTGCGTCGAACACCCTGGGAGGGGGACGGCTTCAAAGCGGGACGCGTCCGTTCCTCAGCGCGGCTCTGCTGATGACGGGATGAGCTCACCCTCATCTGCTGCCGGGTTTGGAGGAGGATATGTATCCATAACGCTGCAGACTTTATGCAGTAAATGTGGCTGCGTTGTTTAGTGTCTGTTCTGCCATCGCGGCAGGCCGGCTGAAGACAGACTGAGTTAGAAAAAACATCTTGGACTTAACAAAAGGCTTTCTGTTCTGTGGAGTGGCCCAACGTGAAGCTGAGAAAATCCTCCTGATTGATTCTGCAGGATCTGGACGGCACGCCGCTCACAGAGACTTCTCTGCTCCTCAGCGGGCGGAAAAAGGCCTGACAGGCTAAAACCACCGGCTCTGCTTCTCTGACGGACGGTGGAAACGCTGAGCTGAAGATCAACCAAGAAATCAATCACTTCTACGTTCACTTTTTATTTAAATAAAAATAAACAGCAACTGTAAAGTGTCACTTCTTCAGTTTGGCTGCATGTGAGCTGTTCTGTCATTTAGGAATAACTATTTACAGTGCAGACAGACAGACAGACAGACAGACAGACAGACAGACAGACAGACAGACAGACAGACAGGTCCAGCCACAGACACACACCTGAGCGGCCCAAATAATCCCCCCACCTATTTACACAGGAGAAGAAGAAGCCACGGCCTCGCCTGCAGGGTGTCACTTAACTCCTCCAGTCACTCGTCCCGTAATCACAGCATTCTGCTCACTGCCTAATTACAGTCTGCATGTGTGTGTGTGTGTGTGTGTGTGTGTGTGTGTGTGTGTGTCACAGACTCATTATCTAGAAATGCAGGCCTCACAGGTAGACAATTACACACTGTGATGGAGATTATTAAGAGCATTTTTACCAGTTCACACTGATAAACAAACTGTTAGAGTTAAATCAACCAAATTAATTAAACTCGTTTTATTTTCAGTTGATTTGAATCAGCCAGAAGATACTAAAATAAACTTGCAAAATAACAGAAAAATTATTATAAATGTTTAAAATTGTTCAACAGGCAAAATGAAATAGAAAGAAGTTTCCCTGATGAGCCGCTCATTAGCCTCAAGCTCAACCTGCTAGCAAATATTAGCACAGACGCTAAGCTAGTTAAAGCTGGATACAATGTAATTGATGAATAGCTACAATGTGCCTTTAAGAAGCAGCAGCTGCGTCAAAGTTAAGAAGCTCAACTTGCTAGCAGGTCTGACCTTTGCGTATCGCTAAAGCTAAACCCTAACAATGGGCCAGAAGGGTCAACAGCAACTTCTTCTGTGTGGCTTTTGCATTTTGCTGACCCTTCTGGGCCACCGTAGAACTAGTTAGTGCTAGATAGGCTACAAACTAATTCATGCTTTTGGACAGAGTGGCAGCTAAAAGTTTTCCTTCACAACAACATCCAACAATGATTAGCCACAACATGCTTGTTAGCATGTGCGACTTTTGTGTTACAGCTAAGGCTAAGCTAGCTGAAGCTGGATACAAACCTTCTTTTTTTCAATTCTGACAGTAGCATGTCAACAACTGTCACATTTAAAAGCGCCACCTTGATGGTAAGTAGCCTCTGACTTTAACATTAGCGCTGATGCTAAAATAGCTGGAGATACAAACTTTTAAAATCTATTAACTATTTAACGTGTGAACCTTTTCATTGACAAACACTGATACGACAGTTGATGGTTAGCAGAGACTAGCTCATCCAAATAGCAAGTTAGAATTTAGAATTAGCTCAGATGCTATGCTAGCTAAAGCCAGATGCAGAATGGATGGATGAAAATTTTAATCCCATCAGAATATTCTGGTTGATAGTTTTTTCTGACTACTAATGTCACGCAAATATGCTCAGCACTAAAAATCTCAGTTTGCTATTAAGTTTGAATTTAGCATTAGCACCATCACTAAATTAGCTAAAGTTGGATTAAAACTAACCTTAAACCTTTTTGTACCATAACTTTTAATACAGATCTTAACTGTTGGTGTTTAAATGTTAGCTGTAGCCGGTACTGATGATCAGACATGCAGCTAACGCTTAATGCTAACATACATTTATTATTGACACAACCCAGGTAACAACATGAAAAGAATATTAGAAATAAATCTAAATTTGATCTACATGCTGAGGAAGGATTTACTAATTTAATCATTTTTGAACATTTCATTTATGAACTATTATGTTTAATTGCAATAAAATTACTTTAGAAATTAATGTTTAAAAACTTTAGAAATTAATTTTTCAGTTCATTTTTGTTCTGGGTTGGTACATGAGCAGCAGCAGTCAAACATCAATAGTTATGATAAGGTGCATCATCTTTTATAGTAATTTCTGCAAAAATAATGTTAATTTAGCTAAATCTGCTGTAATAATCCCAAACCTGAAGTGTGTCCCTCTGAGTGGATTAAAGGCCTGCAGGTGGAACAAATCGCTCCTGTTGGTTCTTGGCTCGGTCCTACAGGACGGCAGGAGGGACAAACTTCACATTTTCTCTGGCGTCTTCAGTTTATTCTGAGTTTGAATATTTAAGGTCATTTTTCTTCGCCTGGCGGCTGAATGTCCGGGCTTGACCCCAAACATGATTCAGCTTTTATAGTTTATCTTTAAAATAAACAATTCTGACATATTGAATTTTATTTGAGTTATTAATGAACGAGTTGATGGCGGCTCGCTTCACCTCTGACCCGCCGCTCGGTTTCCGGTTCCTGTTTCTGTTTCCTGCTAAAAAGAAAAAAGAAAACCTGTTTAGTTCTCACCTGTTTTCTTTTTTAGGAAACATTCATCTGGTATTTATCTGATTAAGTTTCAAAAGTAACAGAAGTCAGATATAAATTACGAACCAATAATTGAAAAGGAAGCGAAGTTTAATTAGAAAAACCAAACTGTTGATTCTGCATGTCGATCTAATAATGACAAAAAAAAGAAGAAACATTTTTCTTAACAATAATCAAACAATAATCTGTTTGGTTAATTATTAAAAACACATAAAACCTTGATTCTTATTGTTGTACATTTTCTAAAATTCACCCAGTTATTAGTAAATCTGGGAGTAAAACATTTATTTTTTATGTTACATTAAGATATAACATTTGTCAAAGTTAACATACATTTCATGCCTACATAAATTTCTGTTATAATATTTGAGAAAATATTTTTTTTAAAAATCAAATATAAATCTCAGTACTAAACATAAAAATATGAACGGAAATAAATGAAATAAATAATAAAACATAAAGTATAATAAGAGGACAGAAGATTCAACAAGTAATAGAAAATGTGAAACAGCGTTAAAACAAAAAGAAATGTGATATAATCAGAAAGTATAACAATAACAAAACAAATCTAATTTTAAAAACAATAAATACATGAATTACCAGATGTCTTTAGTTTCCTCAGGATGAATAAAAAGTTAAAAAACGGTAAATGAGCTGAGAACGAAAAACATGCAGGTGTAAATTTATTTAGCTTATTAACTCGCGTTTCTGGCTCATAATAATATTCTGAATCTTGTTTTTGGGGATGAAGAGTGAAGAAGATGCAGGAGGATGAGGAAGGTGACGGGGTGGGGGCGTGGTGACGTCACGGCGAGGCGTGCAGCGCAGCGCCGGAGGAGAAAAGCGACGCAGCGCAGCGCGGAGGAAACACAGCGGCGGTCACCGCGGACGCAGCGTCACGCAGCCTCACGCAGCCTCACGCAGCCTCACGCACAGACCGCGTTTTGTTGGATTTACTGATCACCTGCATGGGACGCAGTCAGGCTTCTCCCTTCACCGCTTCTCTCTACTGGGAACCAACTGGTGAGTAACTGGTTCTGACTGGGAGGAGAAACATCAGATGAAACACAAACAGACCTGAAGGAGTTAATCAAACCCTAACAGCGGCTTCATTCAACTTTTACGATTTGAGTCAGAAGAACAACACATGGCGCAAATAAAGCGGAATTTTACGGCTGTGCGGAAAATCAAGGCAACAGAAATAACATTTCTGTTCAGTTTCTGTTCGGCTGGAGGAGAGAGAAGATTTAACTGGGTGTGTGTGTGTGTGTGTGTGTGTGTGTGTGTGTGTGTGTGTGTGTGTGTGTGTGTGTGTGTGTGTGTGTGTGTGTGTTCGTGGTTCTGGATAAATGATGAAGCGACGCTGCGGATCAATAAAAAATCTTCTTTCTCTCTTTCTTTCTTTCTGCTGTTTGTTTGTTTTCACTGTTTTCTCTCCAGTTGAATTTTTCAGACTCAGAAACTTCAGATCAGTTCAGGATGTTGATGTTTCATAAAGGCTCGTTTGTTTGCAGGGATCTGGAATGGAGCTGAATCTGTCCAAGAACGTGATTCCATGCGGAGACCCAGGTAAGAACCAGAACCAGAACCAGAACCAGCATCTTCATTTCTGTTCACACAAATAGACATTTATTAAAACTCATAGTTTAGTCGCAGTTTATGCTTCAGATGTGCGGAATTATTAAATGTTCATGTGCAAATAAAGGAGCGCGAAAATGAGTTAAGTGAAGGAATTAACTAATGAATTTTATTGAAACATTTAAAAACACAAACTGTAATTATAAAAGTTTGAACGTTTTGTTTCATTGATAAATGTGTTTGTTAAATTCTAAAACATATAATCAATCAAACATTTCGGTTCTAACGGATGAAGGTCGGAGTCGCAGGTTCGGTCAACTTCACACACCGACTTGTTTCTCTTTTGATTTTCCAAACATTATGGAGATAAATAATAACTGTCATTTAATTCAGCTGAATTTTACTGAAGCTGCGCGTCGTTTCGTCCTGATCGATAATTAAAGCCACAAAATCCGATCAAAGCAGAAGAACTGGACCGAAACCAGAATGATAGAAAATTATTTTAAATTAATAATAATAATAATAATAATAATAATAATAATAATAATAATAATAATAATAATAATAATCACGTGATGCGCGGCTTCATTTCTACCTGGAAAATATTTAGTTTGAAACAACATGAAGTAAAAAATGAAATGATTTGGAGTCACATCGATTTCTGGTTTTATCTGCAGACGAAAAGAAAAATAGATTTTATGTTTTGTCTCATTCACTATAAAATCATGAAACAGATTTAATAAATGAACAGCTGGTTATTTACTCACAGAAACAATAAAACTACAAACCAGGACGTTTTAGTTTCAAAGTTAAACTACAAATGGCACAAAACCCAAAATGTATTGTTTATGTAGATTTATTAGCAAGCTGCCAAAAATATTAAACGGAAACAATATAATTGATTTATGATTTTACTGGTTTTACTGCTTGACAATACTTAATATTTTTGATTTTAAGAAGCTAATAAACTTGAACACAAAGCATGGAGATGCTGTGATAAGATGTGGGCAGCCTTGGGTCCCCCTGCTGGCCTGGAGGAACCAAAGCAACATGTAGATCGCTTATCCCTCGGGCCGGCTCTGCCCGCAGCCATCAGCTGGAGGAGTTACAATTATTTCTAAGTTTTTCTGGGGAAACGTTTTACTGTTCTGCAGAAAACATGCAATATTATCTGGAAAATACACAAAATCTAAAACATTTAAAGTTTACATTTATTTTAAGTTTAGAAATTTGCTGCCTTTCAGGAAAATTAATGAGCAATTCTTATAGATTTTATAGATTTCAAATATTCTTTGAGAGATTTTTGGCCTCAAACATTCCAGTAAACAAAAATGAATGTTTTTATTTCTAATAACTATACGGCTGCTCTGCAGAGAATCCAGAATATTTCAGAAAACAAACGTCTCGTGTTTCCACTGCTGATGGAAATGTTGATTCAACTGATGATGTAATAAAGTTCAGATTTTATGAAACTTTCTCCATAAAATGCAACGTCTAAATTGATTTTAAACACGAAGATCTGACAGAGTTTTCTGCTGGAAGCTCAGCAGCGGCTGCTGACTTTGCTTATGCCTCAGGCCGGCCTTGCTTGTTGTGGACGTTCTGCTGGTTCTGAATGAAGGATGATTTTATCGGCTCCATCAGCCTCAGTGGGGATTTCTGCGTGTTTTTCTGCTCATTAGCGGTTGTTCTTAAGCGCTGTTTGGATGTCAGAGTCGGAGGTCAAACGGGCCTCGGCCCACGCAGGGGAACCGTCACCACGGCGATAATCTGCCCAGCGCTTCTCCAGTTACCCAGCGGCTCCACTTACATCTCCGCTGCTGGTCTCGCTTTCAATCTGCTTTGTTTTCCAGCTGCAGGGGAAAAAACTGCGCTTTTATTCCCTCCGTGTGTTTGCTTTGTGATTAATGAGGCTCACACACTTTATTTTTACATCATGGACAGGAGAGAGAAAAAAGTACGAATGTTTGCGCTGCTGCTGGACCTTTAACCTGTCCTGCCGGATGGAAAGGCTTTTTAACTCATCCATCACACGCAGAAGTGGAGGAGAAGGACGCAGGCGAGATGGAGGCTGGAGTATTTAGATAACCGCCATCGATCAGCCGCAGAACGAAGCCGAGGCAGAAAACCGCAGCGCAGATCCACTCATCCACTTTACAACATCAAAACGCTCCAGATTTAGAGATGATGCATCTCCTCTGAGCGATATTAAAATTACAATATTAAGAAAAGTTAAGCCACGTATCCACTAACCCTGTGACTCGGCCTCTTACACTGCAAAAACACTAAATCTTACCAAGCAGTTTGGATTTATAGAGCAAATATCTCAGTTCACTTAAAATAAACTAAACTAACCAACAGGAAACTTTCAGCAGGACGTAACAGTTTAAGTCATTAATATTGATGAAAAACTTCTAGTTCAACATGCAGATTATTCCACTTACAACTTGGGAAAAATGCTTTATTATAAGTGAAATAATCTACAGAGGAACTAGAACTTTTTCCTCAATATTAATGAATTTATTTACTTAAAACAAACTATTATCTTCTGAAAAGTTACCTGTAAGTTAGTTTTGTCTCAATTTAAATGATTTGGCAGGTTTTGTGTTTTGCAGTGTATGTATTTATTTATCAGTTTTATTAAACATTGTTTTGGTAATAAAGTTGTTTTCTGAAGTAAAACCTGGAAACAGATCCGGGTTAAACGCTCTGTCACCGTGGAAACGAGTCACTGCGACTCATGGCGACTAAACCTCAGAACAACCTTCGCTCCGGTTCACGTAACAAATCCGTTTCTAAGCGCCGTCGTCCCGGCAGGCCTGCGCAGGTCGCTACCGGGATTCCTGTCAGAGAAACCCGCAGCAGGACGGCAGCAGCCGGAGCGTTGAGTAACTGGGCCGGGCCGGGCCGGGCCGGGCCGGGCCGGGCGCTTTCCCGGCTGGATCTGATGTCAGGAGGTTCTGCCGGCGCCGCAGACCGTCCGGGTTCCGAGGCAGGAGGATCCAACCCAACCTCACACACAGGACGACACGCAGAGAGGCGCAGGAACAATTCGCTTCACACTGCAGGACTGACAGGTTCAGTTCGGTCATTTAACGCCGAGTGTCTGGAAGCTTTTCCATTTTAAACAGAATTGATTTGATTGTCAAATTATTTTAAATGATCATTTTCCAGAGTAAAGGAATTAAACTGAAGCTAAAACTAAATACAAACGAGGCAAATCTGTGAAAGTCAATGGTTCCTTATGGGGGCCGGCTCGGATCCGTTCTGACTCAGGCCGGCTCGGATCCGTTCCGGCTCGGATCCGTTCTGACTCAGGCCGGCTCGGATCCGTTCTGACTCAGGCCGGCTCGGATCCGTTCTGACTCAGGCCGGCTCTGCTTTCAGTCAAACTGATGAAACAAAGAGAGAATGTAGTGAAGAGGTTTTCATGTGTTGAGGTTTAGTCCTGCAGGACGAACTCGATCCGTTCCAAAACCAACCCAAGCCTGAAAACAGAGACGACCTGCAAGGAAACCTAAAAACCCCCAAAACACCCAGAGTCCAAAGTCCAGATCCCACCCAGAGTCCAGAGTCCAGATCCCTCCCAGATCCCAGATCCCAGGGTCCAGGGTCCAGAGTCCTGAGTGACCAGAGTATTATATTAAACGCTGGAAGGTCTTTTATTAATTTTGCTCAAATAAATACTGAAAATGTCATTTTTTCTGGATTCGAGCGAAGCTGACCCTTTTGAAATGTTTCAACCGCAGCAGCAGGAAGGACTTGACCTTTGACCTCCAGATCTACTCAGAGAAACGAGTCAGAAAAGTTTGTTCATATCAGTATGTGTGTAAAAAATGAAATGAAGATGGACCAGAAATAGAGAATCTTTATATAAAGAATATGTTGAATATGTTGGTAAGACTCATAAAATCTACATTCATGAATTTCATAAACTTTAAAGAGTCTAAAGTGGGGAAAAAAAAAAAAAAAAAAAGCCGGCCTGATGCATAAGCAAACTCAGCAACTCCAACTCAGGTTTCACTGATTATATTCTTTTTCATTAATTAGTTGTAATTGTGCAAAATGAAAATCATAATTTTTGATATTCAAAACGAAAGATGTAAATCATTTCATTGAGTGAAACAGTTTAGAAATAATTTTTGTCTTTGCTCCATTTGACACAATAAACTAGAATAAAGATTAATTATTTTTCTCTGAAATAATCTGGATTAGATGGAAAATATTTCATATTTTCCATCCTCAGTCGGATTTCATCTGAGCTCTAGAACAAACGTTCACATTTTACATAAAACCTGAAAAATTTCACATTCTGGAAACAAACATTTGATTATTATGAAGTTTTCTGTTATAAGCTGTAATATAAAGGTTGTGTTGAATGTGTGAAGCTTTAACATTTAAAACTTTATGAAATAAATGAGTTTTTTTTATATAGATTAAAGTAGGAAGACGAATGATATAATATGAGCTGCTGGTTAGGACACCCAGGCCAGCAGGGGGCGACCAAGAGCAGCAATAAAAACTTTAAATAACTATCAAGAATCCATCTACTTTCATATTTTATATAATAGCTTTATTCATCTCTCTATCGATTCTGGGCAGATTTTAGTTTTGAAGAGAACAAATCCAAAGCATTAGCATCATGCTAACTAGCATGATGCTAATGCTTAGCATCAGCATCATTCTAGTTACGAACCAAAATATAAAGTTAAGTAGAAATTTTGGTATTATAAGGAACAAAATGACATTAATTCATATAAGAAACCAAAAAATAACAAAGTTGGGCAAAATAAAAATATTATTTCAATAAAAACTTCAGAACCTTTAACATGTTTGAGTCCGTCTGGTTAAAACATGTTTGACTTTCATTCAGTGGGAAGAAAATCCAGAAATACTTTATAACAAAATGACTCAAGTAAAAAGTACAGCATAGTAAAAATATATATTTTTTCAAAAGTTACTCAGTAATTGTAACTAGTTACTATCTAACTAATTTAGATAGTAATTATAATTTCCTATAGAACTTCATTCACTTAAACATGTAAACCAACACAATGAAAACATGCTGACATGTTTTCCATGTTTTAGTTTTGGCTTCCAGGATAATATGATTTTATTCAAATAAAATCCTCATTCAAAATATGGAGATGAGAAATTTATTTAGGCGTTTTGCTGTTTTTCTGTGTAGATATTTAAAGGTCAGAGAGCAGCAGCTGTGTGTGTGTGTGTGTGTGTGTGTGTGTGTGTGTGTGTGTGTGTGTGTGTGTGTGTGTGTGTGTGAGTTGTTTAGATAATCAGCAGCTGTCAGAATCACAGCGGGTTTTCTGATCATTTCATGTTTCATCCATCAGCGCATCGTTTGTCTGGAAACAATGAAGCAGCAAATGTTTATCCAGCTCACACACACACACACACACACACACACACACACACACACACCGGCCTCTGTGTGTGTGTGTGTGTGTGTGTGTG
>CAEFZX010029233.1:0-17984 GCA_903066825.1 Alfaro cultratus
ATGTTTGAAATATTGAGTCATAAATTTCAAGTAGCACCTTTTTTTTCCTGTCAAGAAGCGGATGTATTGCGTTTTGGCCCTCCATATATAAAAAACATGAACTAGAAGCACAAGTTACATTATTTCTGAATAATTCACATAATGTCAAAATGATTAATGCGGACTCCAATAAATATACTTTCTTAGCTATATTTGATGAAATGGCAGATAGGCAGAAACCACACACTTTTTGTAAAACTCAACAAGCTCTTGGTGTAATTTTAATTGCATATTTGAGTACTCATTTATCTCAAGTGGTAGAGCCTATTTTAATTAGCTGGCTTTCGGTCCTGGCTTTTAAGTATAGCTCGCAAATTTTCAATAGGGTCAAGACGGGTTGTTTTAAAAAACTAATGTTTACCTGATTTAATTCCAAAAAACTGTTCTGATGTATGTTTTTTGATTGTTGTAAAATTTCAACAATCTAGCTTTTGTTTTGAGGTGTAGTCTTAATATTTGAGGAAAGCAAGCATAGGAAAAAGCACAATGTGGCCATCAACAATCCTTTGTAGCAGGTAAAAGATGGTACAGGTTTTAAAGCCTGACCTTGGCTCTTCCAACCATTCCTCCAGACATTGTGACAAACAAATTGAGGCTGTTGTATTTGGAGCTTGGTTAACACCTTTGCAATGCGTCCTGATATTAAATCTTCATGCTTTGTTTTCCAAAAGTGGATGAAGACAGTTTACGTAGCAGTTCGTTTTCCTCTTCTTTTTTTTATTCCCCCATTAACTGTAACCTGAAGTTAGGGCTATGACAGGACACTAACTTTTTTTAAGTAATCTCTATTAATTCTGATCAGACGGTCAAATATCCCACCAAAAGTAATACATGTATTTACTGAACTGTATATATTCAGGCCTATTACTACATGTTTTTCAAAGAAAATACAAAATTGAAATTAGTGCAAAAAAAAATTCCAAGAAAGTTTGTTTTATTATTAGTCAACCCTAAAATAAAGTAAAATTCAAATGAATCATTAATAACCTCAAGTTACCATTCTTGCTGATGATGTGAGTATATAAGCATCTGACTGGAACTGTACATAGATTACAGATCAACATTTGAACCTGTGAACGTTTTCTTCCACCTGTTTTTGTTTAAACAAACCACAAGTGAGCAGCAGCCATTAAGCTGATGCAAATGTCACTTATCACTTATCATGGGAGTCATTAAGCAAAGTGAGAGGTAATCTAGAAGAGCAAAACCACTTAAAGAGTGACTGCACGACTATTTAGAGGAGGTTGCAGACTGCTGATAGCAATCAGCTGTCAACAGTGATGTCTTAATGGCTCTCCCGACTGTTTTTCCAGCAAAGAACATAAACGGGGCAATTAAAGGAGACTGGTAATCGTTAGGTTTCATTTGAACGTCCATTTGTGCTGCTGTGCACTCGGACCTTCTACGAGACATTACTGCCACCTGAAATTATTCATTTATTCATAGAACTTGTAAATGAGGTGCAGTAGCTTGTGTGTGGGTGAGTTATTCATGAAAATGCTGTCAGAGTTAGAAAATCCTTATCCAAACAGTCACTGTTTGAACAAAGCAGTGCTATTAGGTGGACCTGGATAAAGGGTGGTGTTGCTGAGAAATCCCAGTTGTTTGTAAAGGAATTCAACATTTCACTCTGTGTGTGTGTGTGTGTGTTCTTGTTTATGTGACCTCCCGGACCTTTTCAGATCGTCAGACTTTATTGGGCCAAAAGTTTGATTCCCTGATTAAACTGGACAACATGTTCATCAACAAACATCAAGGAGCAGAAATGACACAACAATCCATTTTCAAAAGCAGAGTTGTCTAAGCTCTTAGCCATGTGGAATTTCAAGATTAAAGTATTTGAATTACATAAAAATGTGATTTAAAAAAAAATTTGAAATGAAGAAATACATCCACTATCCCATCCCTCCATAAAATCAACTAAACATGATGTTTTCATGAAATGAACAAAGTGGCATGATTGGTGAAGAGATCTCTAAATCACATCAATACAAAAAATAAAAATGCTGTATTAAAAGAAAGGAATCCAGTTTTCTGCATTTCCTAAAATATGATTAATTTAAATATCTAGTATTCTACCTATAATTTCCCACTTTATTAAAAATTTTACTTGTAAAAATCTTGCCACAAAAAATTGTTCTTTAAAAAGTGTCCCTATATATATATTAAACACCTGAGCTGACAAGCTAAATTTGGATCGAGGGCCACATAAAACCATTCCAAGGGCCACAAATTGGACACTCCTGATCCATACTCCCATAGTCATGGGGGGGGAAACAAATTTTGTCAAGGACAACTAGTCAGTAGAGAAGCAATGGAACTGTCCCTATCACCAATGGTTACTGGTCCATAGACGAAGAAGACTGGACAAGTTGCCAATGAGACAGAGTCTTCTTGAGAAAGGTGAAGATTTCCCTGTTTTCTGCAACGAGACCCTCCAGAAGCGACGTGAAAAAAGGTCGACACCCTTGGGAACGTTTTATACAGCAGAAACTGACAGAAACACAAACCTAAAGACACAGCAGGGATCAATGTAGAGGTGTAAAGTGATATTCTGAGAAAAAAACAAACTAAAGTAGATTTTAATTAAAAGACTTAAAACCATCTAAATTTCATGACACAATGAATGCCTTTTTGCCAATGTCTAAGGCCTAGTCAACACATAGTCTGATATGTGGGAAAACATATTTTAAATGTGTTTTGGTCTTTCATCATACAAAAACTTTGTTTAATATCATTAAAAACAATTATTTATAAAAACTCCAACCAAAGTGAAATGGGAGAAGAGATTTAGGGTCTCTCGCATTACAATCTGCAACATGTAATGCGCCAATATAGCCACATGCTTGTTTTGACACAATTCCCAACAAACTTTGGATTGTGGTTTAATAGCTTTATATTCTAATAGGCTATCTAAAAGTAGTTAAACCTATATACCTGTCCACACAAATTAAGTTCTTGGCACTTTAATTCTTAACAGGAAGTTGTCCTTTTGAAGCAATCTGATTGGCTGACATATCTTTGCGCAACACTGCCCCCTATGGATTTGGGAAGTTTAAAGTAATGCTTAGGAGTTTCAAAGGTGTTGATCAAAGTGTCAGGTCTCTGAGCGTGTACAAGAGGACAGTACACTGTGGTGTTGGGTAAGTTGAGGGATAGTGTTTGGGACAAATGGCATTATTTAAATGAATCAAAGTCAATACAACAGCTTAAAGACATAAATACAAATGTGTGTGTGTCTACATTGTGTCCTACTCTGTACTCTTGGATTCTGCGTTTGGACTCGTCCAGCTGGTCCTGCAGGTCCCGGACGATCTCTCTGTATCTACCACAGCGCTGCTCTACAAACGCCATCTGTTGATGTGATTCCTGAATAAACCGAACAGAGGCTGTTGTCACAACCAAGCAGACGTGAGACTTGGCTGTTTCCAACCAAGTGGAGCTTCCTAAAGCTTCAGCAGTGCTGAGCACTGAATTCAAAACAGTTAGAACAAAGATCCGCATGGACCTGATTTCAACCCACCTCCAAATCTTTGAAGTCGTCTAGCAGACATTGTTTTTCTGGAACCGACTCCAAGTGCTCCAGTGCTATTCTTGTGTTCTATCCGCAGGCACACACACACACACACACACACACACACACACACACACACACACACACACACACACACACACATATATGTATATAAAGTCAGTCTAACAGGGAGGGAGTTCAAGGAAACATAATCCACTTATCTTATATTGGGATCTGAATCTTGTAATTAAAAGATAAGAACTGCAATACTTCAGAACTTGTCTAAAAATGATTATGACTAAATTTTTTTACTTTCCATACATTGCGTATAACTCTGTTACTTAATGATACCTTCAAGGTACATAAGGTACGAAAGAAAATCTAGAAATTAAAAATAAGTGCAAGCATAACCAAGAAAAACCTGAAAAAAAAGAGTAGCGAGGATGGAATAATCAAACAGCGTGAAATGAGATTGTTCAAGGTTCACATTAAAACAAGATAACTTCTGACAGCTGCACACTCTGATGAGATATTTATGGGTGTTTCAACTCTGCAGAGTCAACTGGCAGCTTTATAAAAACAGACAAAGTAAAGAGTCTAAAGCCAACGCTGTTTGGTGTACTGTTGCCTAGATTTCATGCCTTCCTATTTTACAACAGTTTCATATGTTATTAGACATTTTGGAAAGATTAACTGCTTTAAAAGAAATTGAAAAGTTATGCACATAGAAAGCTTAACTTAGACTATATGCAGATGTTTTTCCAGGCAGTTTTTAATGTATTCAAAAGTAAAGAATAGTTTTATTTTCTTTAGCTATAACAACTTGAACTAGTAAATCACTATCATTCCACAAAATATAATGATTTTGTCTCAGTGTACCAAAATGTGCTTCCCCTCGGATTTCTTTAGATTGCCTCTCAGAAACAAGACTTGCCTATTAAAAAGATTCGAAGCCGTCTAATCAGTATATTTCTTGGCTTTCTGAACATCAGCCATTTGTTGTTTTCATATTTCGTCTAAGCAAATACAAAACTTTGATTTGAATGCTTTGTCATTCAATATCAACAGTCTGTTACAAAATTGCTCTCCATTTTGGACAGAAAAGATTGATAGACAAAATCAAATTTCAGCAGCAACAAGATTTCCTAACGGGTTGGACAATATATGTTCTTTTTTCTTATGTGTGATAGTATTAAATTTCATCAAATTGGTTAAACTCACAGTTTACATATCTAATTTAGATTTCTAAATACTTGACGTAACTTTGGAAAAACTATGAGGTAACAATTAGGCCTGTCGCAATAAGCAATAAATCAATTAATCGCATGAGAAATTAAAACAAACTCAACTTATGTGATTTATAGTTTTTCTCTCTTCTCTATTTCACCTAAAAACTGGATGACAAAACTCTTCAGTCTTATGATTTGCTCTCAACTATGTTTTTTATGAAGAGCATAATTCATTTCATTTGTTGTTTCTGTTGTTTTGTTAATATATTTTGGATATTTAGTGACTGTAACACTACAAATTACATTCCAGTGTAATGTGTAGTGTAGTGATAACTATTCATTATAATTCAAAGTTTATTGATCTCTGAGATGGTGTTCTTGCATTATTATGGCATTAGCATTATAATATTACTTGAAAATGGTCTTAAAACAACAATGTTATCGTTTATCGCAATAACTTCTGGGACAATTTATCATCCAGCAAAATAACAAGTAAAAATGCACAGATGTAAAAATTTGGACCAATATTGATATTCAGTATTATTATAATAATTTTTTTTGTCTTACCGATATTTACATATATTGTATGTAGCATATTGTATCACATATTTTCCTACCCTTTCGACATTGAAAAAACAACCACCCCATTAACATAGCTTCTCTACTTCAGTTAAACAATCCTCAGTCTTGCAAAGCATCACCGTCACATGACCAAACAAAAACCACATGACCAACTTCCTCCAGAAATACAAATGGCAACAAGATGAAAATAAAACATTGATTGTTAACATTAGCCTAGTTTTACTTATCAAGCCAATACCTAATGTTAAAAAATTACTAACATCAGCTGATATGTTAATGTCGATATATCATGTATCCCTCATATGGGGGTTTAATAAGAGGGGCTGCAACAGATGAAAGCCTGAAGGTTGGTAGTTAGAAAACAACCTTATCATGAGACAGGATAGGAAGAGCATCCATTGTAGCTCAGATGATGTTTACTTTCTGAGAACGAGCCTGGGCTTCTGCTCCAGGTTCTGTCAACTCTCTTGGCCAGAAAGATTTGCCAGCTACTCACCAAAGAGCTGTCTAAACAGGGAGTTCACTCTGAGGCTGGAAGGATGTGCAATATTTCCTTCTATTGGAATTCCAAATATTAAGCATTCTGAAAAAACTATCCTGCTGAGAAGTTTTGGTAAATGAAACAATGCAATCAAATTTTAACCAAGTTGATCCAGGCCAGGTTAGTCTGATTGGGTGCATCGTCTCGTCTCAGCTTGAGCTGGCTGGTCAGTCAATCATCTTTTCCCCGTACTTCATCACATCCCATCCCTGACTCTGCTCTCAAAAGGACACACAAGTCAGAGTTTTTGCCACATCTTTTAGATAACTGCTTAAAAAAATATCCTACTATTTTTCAGCACTATTTGTTTACTCTTTCCAGAGAACTGACCATTTCAAAGTGTATAAGAATATCACCATCTGGGGCCAGTGTATTACTTCAACACCTCACATTCTCTGAGATATTGCCAACAAAGGAGGGCAATATCTATTGCCAAAGGAGGAGATTTCATGCCTTCCTATTTTACAGTTAAATATATTATTAGACATTTTGGAAAGATTAACTGCTTTAAAAGAAATTGAGTCATGTAGTCATGTAGTCAAATGCAGCATGTGACTACATGCATCTGGGCAAGCTAAAGAGGAGTATTTGGTTTAATCTAGTGTTACCTAAAATGTTTTTAAAATTCTTGGTCAGAATAATGAAGTATTTCCACAAGAGTAAGAATAAGAGTATTGAAGATCAACTTTTACACATTGCTTTACACTACAATATTTTAAATGCGAGACTGCAAAATTGGGTATAGAGGATGGGACTGGTGAGAAATGTCAGGCATTCCTACTTGGAGTTTTTAAAATCAGATTTGTTTTTGTTTTAATTTAGAACTTTTAATTTTTGACTGAAGTAAAGCACAATGCAGTTAAAATGCAACCGCCAACCAAAATGCAATGACAATGAATGGAGACTTTTATTTCTCTTTTTGACAAGCAGAACCAGCCAGTGTCCTCGTTCTGTTACGTTTCTGTCCAGAGAGAGACTTTGGCTGGAGAGTACCCAAAGTCCAGATCATTGGAAGAAAAACATAAGGAACAAATTAGAGCGTCTTTTTTTAGAGGTGTTCTAACGTTAGGTGTAGGGTTAGATGTAGATAATTCATGATTAGGAGACAATTTATCAGTCAGGCAGAACGACAGTATCCTTATTTCCCTAATGGATAACATTTGTCAATGGGAAACACCAAATATAATTTCTGCTTTTAAATTGGACTGATTAGATTGTGGCAGAATATTTTATTATTCAACTTCAAATTCAACTTTATAGTGACTTTGTAGTAAGAACAGGATGTCAGTAGGTTTCACCAACTCAAATTTAAGACTTAAAGACCATTAATTAAGACCTGTATCAGGTCTTAATAAAATTTAAGACCTGATCTATGACAGAAATGAAGAAAACTGCATTTTCTTCATTTACAGTTACAGACTTAACCCCTAGTGCTGAGCATTTTTGCACATAAAGCACTGAGCCTCAAATGGGGTTGGCAACAGAAGTGAGCCAATGGTGAGGGCCAACATCGCCTAGCCAACAATCAATAAATTTTCAATTATCCATGATTAACACAAAAAACCTAGCTAGTTAGTGGTAGCCCCAACTGCCTTGAGTCACAGAACGCAATGAAGATGTCTGCGCGCAACTTGAACTTTTGCCTGACAGAACAAAAGTAAATACTATGCAGAATAGACGAGATTAAATAGTCCTGCCACAGCAAATTTAAGACCTGGGATGAACATATAAGGCCAACTTAGATTATTTTTTTTATGAGTTTAAGACATTTTAAAGCCTTACTTTTAGATGCACAATCGTATGACTTTTTGGGACGTTTTAAGGATGTGCAGACACCCTGAAAGTATGGTGACAAACTGTATACTACTAGGTCGATTCAAATTGCAATCAAGAATTTTTGTCTCAACTCACTCATCGAAACCCTATCTTTACATCAGCAGAGATCTGGCTGCGCTGCTATATTCACACCTCCGTGGTTGCCTTCAGAAATCGCCCTGTTCCTACTCTGGGTTGGTATGTTTAAGCAGCAAAAGGAAGCTGGCTGTTAGGAGGCATCACCGACTGTCAAGCTGACATATTAGTAAGATTTGCTGGGTGATCCTGAGCAGCTGGGCTGAGTGGAGAACTGGTTGATGTGTCCCTGCTGCCGGCAGAAAATGCGGGAGTTGATGGAGGTTCGAAACATCTCCTATTCTGTCTTGTAGCAGCGGACTGAAGGCTGAAGCTGACAAACGTGGTGTATAATTGTGACAGATGGGTCGCTGTGCGTTAGACAGGTTCCTACACTTATTTATTTATTTATTTTCAGGGCTGTTAAAGGCGCTCGGGTCAATGCAACCTTTGATCAGCGCAAACGAATTCCTATCAGACATCTAATTGCTGATTAAGGATGTTGGCGGTGGTCATTAATAGTACGGATGGTAGAATCAATACCATGTTGTCAGGAAGGCTCACTTCTGGGCACCATCAGCAAGACTTGTAATGATTAACGGAGCCTCTGAGCCTCGACTAAAACAATCATTTCTCACCCTGGGTTAGTCTTCATGGGCAGCCAAACAAAGAGATCTTTAGGGTTGCTACGTAGTTTTCAAAATATGGAATTTCCTTACAGCATTTTCAATATTGGTATGGAAAAAAAAATATTGAGAAAATATGAAAATCTAACTTTCTAAAATAAATGGACTAAGTTTCAGAATGAAACTTGGTTCATTGTTTTGTTGTCTGACTTGTGATCAAATCAGACATTGAAACTTACTGTGTCAAAGAAGAAAAAAAACAAGCTCGGGATCCCATTATCTCACAAATAATGAGAAAGTAAAACTGGAACAGGCACAAGGAAGTTTAAGATCACATTATCCCACTCCAATAGTGAAAAAAAATAAAATGACAAAAATGGGCAAGTTTTAGTTTAATCTAAGACTGAAATGTTTCAAAAATTAAACAAGGTTGCATGCGGTATTTTTATCACCAAATAATGAGATTTAAAGCCATCAATGGCATTGTTATCTCGACATAATGAGCACTAAAAATCTAATTTAATGAAAAATACCAGAACACTGAAAGAGCTCTAAGCTAAGTGATATATGGGGTAATAATGAAAAAGCTTGAGGTGTTATTTTGAGGTGAGATGTTTTGGAGAGCAAGACTGGGTCTCTTTATTTCAACATAGCGAGATAATAAAACAGTCATTATCTCATAATGTGAGCAACTGAAAAAGAAACAATTTGTGCACAACATCTGGATTTTTGGATTCACAAACACATACTTATTCATAAAGATTTATGGCTCTTATAGGTGGCTGTGATTCCACATATACACCAATTCACGCTGGACATTTGTGTCAAAATCAGTCTAAAAATCAACAAATATTTGAAAACTGTAGCACGGAAAGGTCTTAAAGTTTGACCTTTCCACCTAAACTTACAGGTGAGCCAGTTTATATGGCTAAATCAAATCATGCTGGTATAATTTTAACTTCAATATGACATTTAAAGAAAATCTTAATTGAACTTTCACAGTAACATACTACAAGAAATCAAATCTTACCATCTCTAGATCCAACACACGATCCTAAAACAGAAATAAAATGCAACAGATTAGGATTAAGGATGAATTGAAACCTGAACGTGAACAATTGAAGTTCAAACACAGGCTGTTTCCATGTGTGCAAAACTAAGTCCAGGTAACAGCTCAGCACGAGTAAGAAAAAAAAAACAAGAAACTCAGCAGATGCATGTAGGAGAAAACCTCTCTTCTTTCAAGAAACCGTGAAAGGAGAGGAATAGGGTGTTCTTACATAACAAGGGAAGTAAACGCAGCGGCTGGGGAGAGTTCTTCTTATCACGCTCACAAAGAGAAAATGCTCCATCCTCTCCTCCAGCTCCTGACTGATGTTCCCTCGCTAACGATGCATAAGTGATGCTTTGGCTCTTATCTGCCACTCAAACGCACACCTGCTTCTCCCTGCAGCAGGCATCCCTCTCTCCCCCTTTTTCTGCAATGTGTTGATGCTTTCCAGCAAGGGTCCTTTTTTAATCCTCCCCCCACCCATCTTTCGTTTTAACTCATCAGTGTCCCTCGTGCTTTCCGTTTTTTGCCTCTTCACATGTAAATCATCCTTGCAGATGCGCTTCAATGTGTTTATGTGGGTACGCGCATCTGCTTTGCATTTTAATGGGGTGTAAAAGCGCCCGGGAGGCTCCGCCAGGGGCCGGTCCACTCCGGCTTAGGTGAGTGGGTGGCCTGCCAAGAGGAGAAAAAAAAAAGACAAGGCCTTTAGTGACTTTTAAACTCCAAGGCCTCGTGTCTGCAGTAATTAGCTATTTGCTCAAGCAAGCCCTGGAGGAGTCTGCCAGGCGCACAGCTGTGTAGCAGAGTGGGGAAGGGGCGGATGGGGGGGCAGCATCAGAGAAATGTGATTCTGCTGGAAATACAGCTGACGTGCAGAAAAAGACCAAGGGAAAAATGTTGTCTCTTTCTGAAGTGGAAAGAGGGGAAAGACGGAAACAAATAAAGAATAAATCTACAAACAGATCCAAAACAGATTAATGAAAATACATGAATCTGACCTGAAAGCTTCTCATTTCTTCCTCTTTCGCGCGACTCCTCTCCAGCAGCTCTGAAAACGAGGAGACTGCGTGAGATAAGATGCTGCGGCTGATAAGCAGAGCTCTCAGACCCGCGCTCACTTCGAAAACGCTCCCTGAAATCCAAGCTAGCTTTATTAATCCAGAGAGGGCTCTGCTTGTTTGCTGGTTTTGCTTTTGTTTTCTCCAACATCCAGTTCCTGCTGTGCGACTTGTGAAGTTACGGCCGATACAAAAACTGCAAATGGTTCAATTTTATTCTGAAATATTTAGAGCGGAGCTTTCACAGTTTTCTTGAAAATGACTGGACGTGGCTCAAGCAATCTGCATACGTTCCCATGGTGACAGAACTTAAGGGCATAATTTCATAAGGCTAATTTAATAAAAAAAAATATGTCAGTATATTTTTCTGAACCCAGTTTACGAAATTATATTTGATTGTTTTGTAGAGCAAAAACATCAGTGTTTTTAACTAGAAATCGAAGTGAATGTCTTGTTTTGCAAAGTTTTTTTTTTTAAATTTATTTAAATATAAAGGAATCTGATTAACCATGTGTACAGCTAATAGTTTATGCTTCATTTAAGTTACATATTTTTATTTAAATAATAATAAAAAAAATTCACCTGTAATCAAATTTTTGCCGTTCAGCAAAAATGGCAAAACCGCTGTTAGTCCTCTGTTAGTGGTTGGAAATCATCTCTAGCTGATAGTAATGATTTATTTTTAGAAGTGAGCACATCCTCTGGGAACTGTCTGACAGATTGTGTAAGACTGACTGCATCCCTGTGTCAACATGATGTGCTGTCTAAAGATGTGCCTGTTTACAGATAAACTGTGTGCAATGTCAAGACTCTTAAAAAAAACCCTCCATTATTAGTGGGCCGATAATATTGGTCAACCTCTAAGTTTAAATATGGGCGGTTTGGCAGCTTCTTGTGTGAATGTGCATATTGATGTGTGTGGATTCTTTATGAAGCCTTTCTAGAACCTTCTTTGGTATATTTACTAACCTTCTAAGGTTAGCAAATATAACCTCAGAAAGTTAATAAATATACTAACCTTATGGGTCCTTATGGGACCATAAGGTCCTTTGGATCCCATAAGGTCTAAAGGCCCGAGCTTTGGACCTTATAGGACCAAAGCTAATAAACTGAACCCCATTTTTCAGAGTCAAGGGCTAGAGGTATGACGTGAATCAAGTTTAGGTTAAACTTAGAAATATATTGTTAGTGTTAGACATAAATGCACTTATTAAAATGAATGGAAAACAATACAAAGTCCTAGGTCTGTAGTAGAAACACATTTTTTCAGACAGATCACAACAAAACAGAACTCATAACTATAAAGTAAATTATAAAGAATATCAATGATAATGAGTTGTTAGCATGTGATGATAGTCACAAATCATACAGTAACAGTCTTCAGTCAGAGGCTTCTTCAGATTTGTTGTAAGACTGACTGCTACCGGAGATTCCTCCTGCCTCCAGCAATATTATATCATTTATGCGACAGCTTACATCAGTTTATGTCTCAGGAATATATAAAAACCTGAAGATGAATGTTTTCTTCCTGTAACAAATCTGACTACAGGCAAATTTACAGAAACAAGGTGGAAAAAAAGACTAAAGTCAAAAAGATAATTTCTTCCTGTGGAACAACTTTCTGGAGCCTCCATAGTCCGAGTCTGTTTTAATCAGGCCTGGAACCAGCTGGAAGATGATAGTCATAGTGGCCTACTGCAATCTTTGCTGACTCAAGCTCAGTCCCATTTTACCTGAAAGCCGTGCTGGGTTCCACAAAACCAGAACCGCTCTTATCTCTGCAAGCAGGGCAGAGTGGCTTTCAAGTGAAGAGGCCTATGAGTAGGAACTGTAGAAAATAGATAGATTGCTGCTGGAAGCCAATAAAAGTACGGTTTCTCTGCGGAGAAGGGGGGCAATATCAGGTCAAGGAAAAAACAAATGTAAGAATGTGTGTGTAAGAACGTATTTACTTTTAAAAAATGCCTATTGGATCCCATTATTAAATGTTGCATACAGATTTTTGCTGCAGTTTAATAAATGTTCTGTATGAAGCTTATTTTAGTTTTAGAATTATTTGAGGTACAAAGAATAAAACAAGAATCTTCAGTGTTAACATTGAAATTTAAAACCTGGAGAAAAAAAGAAATCTAACATATGTTTGACCTTAACTATACTTGACAGCAGTATACAAGAGGAGTAATCTCAGCTTTAAACCAAGCTTTGCACAGAGATTATGTTAAACAGCATCTTTCAGCCATTTTTTTAAAATTAGAAGCATATGTTCTGTGGCTGCAAACAGCATGTGTTTAATTACCGTCTGTACGACAAGAGGCACCATGTATAGGGTTTCTTTAATTTAGACTATTTATCCGTTGTTCATAAGATTGCTACAAAACACCATAAAAAAAGTGACACCACTGTTTTGATAATGGCTCCCCAACTCTACCTGTCTCACTCTGTCATTAAACTCCTCTTCTCTTCTTAATGAAACACATCATAGGGAAAGAAAACAAGAAAGAGGGAAAATCAAAAAAGAAGTCGAAAAGAAAGCAAGCAAGACAGAAAAAGAAAATAGAGGTTGTAGGCTAAAAAGAACTCCAATACAAAATCATTAGGATGCTTTCTTAAACATTTATAATGGCAAGGATACAGACGCATAAAAGCAGTAAGAAAGATAAAACTAAGTTCACATGAGGGCACAGGCAGGCTTCTTTGTAAGCACCCATGAAAACAAAACACAGTGACAAAAAGCGTCCAATTAAAGGGATTACCGCTCATACAGGTGGTGTGAGCAGACAGAAAGATGCGAGTCTGACTCAGCCGTGTTACAGAGATCAGCTGGAGGAGTCTGTAAATCAAAGGCAGGAGAGATCCTCACCTATCTTTTATTTTTATTTTTTGCCATCACAAGTTCAGCATATATGGAGGGGCCAAGTGATTTATCATCATCATAAGGATGTTTTTTTTTTTTTTTTGGGTTAAGCACTACCTTTCTTCTCCGTGCTGAGGGAGAGTAGCAGCTTCTCCTGCTGGTCAAGGCGCTGCAGGAGGGTTTCCTGCGCCGAGTCGCGGCTCTGCCTGAGAGCTTTCAGCTCGTCTCTGGTCTGCTGGTGCTGCTTCCTCAGGCGCCGCTCCTTCGCGTCGCGCTCTCGCACTTCCTCGCTCAGCCAGCGCAGCTTGGTCTGGTTGGGTGCATGCGTAGCGTGCAAGGAAAATGAAAAATGTGTACACTGAAATTGTTGTTCTGGGTTGGTTTGGTGATACTGCATTTATCGTATTGTATCGTATCGTTTATCATTTATCCTGATACTTGTCATAATAAGAATTTGGGTTTATAGTTGAGATAAATTCCATTTAATGACTTTTAAAATCCACCAAAATTGTCCATACCATCGGGATTCTTAGTTTTACTTTTTTCTCAACTGTTTGTTCAATGAAAGCATCAATAAATATAAAAAATATGAATAAACTACGACCAGTTTAGTGATACAAATCACATTTCATTAAATAACTGGTGTCCTAAAGAAGCGCTTTACAAATGGAAATGTTTTTCAGGTGTGACACACAGTTACAGTTACCCTAAAAAAAGAAGTAATAATTGGGGCCCGCCATAGCAATACATAGCAGAGTATTTAAATGCCTTGTATGGCACATGATAAGTAGTATTTCAAAAGAGCAGAAGAAATCTTATGTTTTTTGAACAATAACAATATTTGTTGTTAATCTGTTGCTAAGAGATGAGCGCATTTTCTGGCAACTAAGTGCCACGAAGTAAACATGTGATTTTTACTTTTGCAAAATTAAAAATCAGAAGGCATTTCATTATCATTAGTGCAAACACTTTCCTAGCTGTTTCCCTAAATTTAGCTTTTTAGCTATTGTTTTATTTATTAGCCTCGGTTAGCACACTGAATGGAGGAAGTCATTGTAAGACAACATGCTAGTGATGCCCCACATGCCACTGGCAGCATTTAGGCTAACATTAGCATTTTGGCTAATTTTAGCTTCTACACTAATTTTAACACACTGAATGGAGTAGGTCCATGTTACTCAACATGCTTGTGACTCTCCACATGTACACTGTAGCGTGCTTTAGCGTTGATGCTAATTTTAACATCAGAACGCTGGGTTCCAACCGACAGGGAACACTTTGGCAGGACCCGTTTAAATTTCTTCAGAAATTTTCTAGTTAGTTTTTATCGTCACTTTTATTATCATAATAGTACCAGAAAATATTGTGTTAAAACTTAAAGACCATATCGCCCAACCTTAATCAATTATGCTGACAATAAGCAGCAAAAAGAAATTGCCACATTCTGCAGATTTTTCATGTAGCCACTTAAGACGATTTAACACAGTAATAAAATCACATTTAACTCAAGTGATTTTATTCTTTTTTTAAATAAGAAAATAAACATTTTATTGCCTAAAATGCAATAACATAGCATTCCTTTAGTGTACATTTAATTATTTGTAGCAAGGGATGTATCTTTAGCTAAAAAAATACTTCAACTATCTAGTAAAAAGCTTGGCCTTTACTGCTAAAAAAATAAAAAATTAAAAAATAAATCTCACTAAGATATTGTACCTGATACTTACCTATGAGTTTTACAAAGCAATCAAACTAGTTGGGACATTTTTACATACAGTGCACACAGTCGCAACACGTGGGGAACATATACAGACAGTAGCAGTGGGTTAATTAGACAAATGATCACACTGATTTTATGCATGATAATTAGCATCAACACTTCACTGGGCTTTTTTTTTTTTTTTTTTCTTCACATCATTGCGGTGTTTTCAGCCTAATTATAAACCAGTATTTTTAATCGTCCTCTCTCCCAGTTCTGCTTTGGGTGAAACTACGCAGCAGTGTGCTTTAATTTGATACGAGCTTTGTGACAAAGCACTATGTTCACGAAAATAATTAGGAGAAGGACAAACGGTGGAGAGAGTTTTGAGTTTTGTTTAAGAGGCGGTAACATAAACGCTATAACAGTTGGAAAAGTTAATCCTGAGTTGACCAATCAAAATACAACAAACCTTTTTCACTTTCTCGCACATCTATTCTGAGGCTTATTCATGTTTTATAGTTTCAGAAATCCATAAAGAAAGAATAAAAGCAGTAGATGCAAATGTCAGTGTTTTCACGAAAGACAGTTTGAGCAACAAAAATAAATTTACCACTACATTACTTTATGCTGGAACCAGCACATGTTAATTTTTTAAAATAACATGTATCAGTTTACTTAAAAGTCTTTCATTTGCTTAGACTTTGTCATCCCATAAATGGTCATGGTTAAGGTTTATTAAGTAAGCTTTTGATCACTTTATTCACCACTTCTGAAATATGAACAAGGACAGTCAAGGCTGGTTTATTTATATGTCAGCATTGATATAAAAGGCAGTCCAAAGGACATATCCCAACTTAACCTAGATCTCAGTTTTACATCAAAATTTAAAAAATTTATCGTGGACTAAATGCAGATTAGGGATAATACATCTGCATTGACATGGGGACCCATGGTTTATTTCACGGTCTTGAAACAGTATAAGAATACTTGTAGTAACTGTAAATATTGGATATCGGCCATGACACCAACAATAATATTGGATATCAGTCAAAATTTTCATATCGATGCATATCTAATGAAGACTGTTTGAGCACAGTATTTAAACTTTGTTTATAAAATATAATTTTAAGTTCTTTTTTTGACATTTCAGACCCATCTGCGAAACACAGGTCCAATTCAATTTGAATTTTAAGTTGTAGGGACCATAAAACAAAGTAAAATGGCTATTTGTGTACGCATTTAGTCTAACACCAAAATACTAATGGTTAAAATGTTCAAATGAAGTTATGATAAGGAAAAGAAAAGATAAAGCAACCTAACAGAAAACAATGTGAAAAACCACCAAATTTATCAAGTTTCCTTTTTTTTCCCGTTAGAAAATGAAAGAAGAATATATTAATTCCTTGATTTATCCGTTTCTGTTTGTTGGTCAGTTTGATTTGATCTCTTTCGTATATGTGTATATGTCTGTGCAACTGGGTGTGTTATAGCCCAGTTTTTGTTGTAAGCTACAAGTACACTGCTACCTATGTCAATTCCGTTGCCTTTATTTTATTACTTTAAAGCAGAAGTACACTTGGGAAAGAATCCAGAAGAAGAAAAAATAAACAGTGAAATTTTACAGATTTTCAGGTTCTGTGCAAAACATATCTAAACATAAATGATACAGAAACATCTGCATCATTGCGTGAGTTCTGACAAAGCTAGCATACCTTTGTCTCAGCGAGCCAAAGATGCGGATCCTTCACTAATCCGGGTCTCTGGGAGATCGCCTGTTAAACCAGAATAAAAATAAATGCAAATATGAGCTGGAGTACCATTCTTATTATACCCTGCAGAATCCTGCTGCCCATTCTGAAGTCTGAATATTAGGGAAGTTTCAGCACAGACCAAGAGAAATCTAACGAGAAACTACCAGTTAGAAAACGTAAAGAGGAAAAAAATAAGAAAAGGTAGGCAGACAAACCAGATAGAGGAGAGATGTCGAAACCCGTAACCTCAGTGAGAAGCTCCTGCCAACTTAAATTGCAGTATGTGTTTAACAGCGTATGACACTACACACACACACACACACACACCCACGCACTGGTGCATGCACACCTTTGAATAGAGGTTGTGTGTGATAAAAATGAGCTCAGGGACTGTGTTTCAGTCTTCTTGGACAAGCTTGACAGCATCAGTGATGCAAACTGACTGCCAACTCTTAATGAGTGCTGACATTCACACGCACACACACACAGAAAACAATACACAGATAAGCAAAACTGTGACGCTCGTTGGAGAGCATCCGTCCATCAATGCTTAGATGAGCCAGCTGCGCGGGTTACCAGCCCACTCAATGTTTCATCACCTCTGTTGCATGAAACAGCAAACACATGTTCACATTGGTACATAAAAGAATAATAGGAAACACATTTTTTCCAAAAGCTTTCCCTGTGTAGAGCAGTGGTGTGTGCAGACATTTTAACACACTACACTGTATAAAAAAAAAGAATAAAGAAGGAAAGATTTCAGAGGGACACTTTGTCCAGAGGAAAAAGGACAGGTGCTATAGCACCACCTAGTGTCTATGTGTGCATGTCACTGTAATAGAGCAATTTTCTCTACAATAAAACAATGAGTTCAATAAGTTTAGTTGTCCATTTTAATTTTTAGTAGCTCCAAAAGGTGTGGGATGCCTCAATTGTGAAAGACAAAAATTAAAGGGGCAGTATCATGTATTTTCCAGCCAAATAGTGCCATTATTTAGCACAATCAGACAACTGTTAACTTAAGTTGTTATAAAAATGCTATATATATATATATATATATATATATATATATATATATATATATATAAATATATATATAAAAAAATATTTAAAAAAAAAAAAATAGAGTTTGAATATTATAACA
>CAEFZX010029234.1:0-21210 GCA_903066825.1 Alfaro cultratus
ATAATATGTATATATATATATATATATATATAATATATGTATATATATATAAAGAAAATATGACACTGACCAGTAGTTTCTGTCCCTCTCGGGTTGAAGTTGTTGATTGTCCTTCAGAGGTTTTCAAAGTTCCCACCTCCGGTCCCCGGACAGACTCATCTGGAGAACAGAGACATTTTGTTCAAACATTTGGTTCCACATTGAGGACTTTGTTCTTATTTCAGTCTAAGCAAAGCAAAAAAAATAAATTCACCTGTTGACATATTTTCCTGAGATGAAACTGGCTTTGATGAAATGTTTTCCACAGTGGAGACACTCTGACTGCGAATCAATCAAATTTAAACCAGGTCACACTCAGTTTGGGTCTTTCCTTCTGCTTCATGTTTTTTTTTTTAATTGAAAATATCACCAATCAACACAATGGGAGAATGCAAGGAGACTTTATGTAATATTATCATTGTCTACTCATTTCATGGGGAGGGTATTTTTATTATTTGTGTCAAACCTTAGGGAAATATTGAGCCGAAACCATTCCTAACCAAGGAATCTACATTGTGGAGATTGATGACTCTTTTTCAAGCCAGTCACACTAACACACTATCACACTAAAAATACTCACTAAAACAACACCAGTTTCGATTAAAATGGCTTGGTTACTCATCTTCAACTTCTAAAAGTGAAAAAAAATCACCAAGAGTGTGCAGTTAGAGTGATTAAATAAGATTAATTACATTCAAAGTTCAACTTGTGCTGCTCTTAGTGCAAACCTAACCAACGAACCAAGCATATCCCTCACCTGACGGTCTTCAGGCAGCTTTTCTTGTTTGCATTTTCCCTCTGTGGTTTCTCTGTTCCCCCTTTCATGCCTCGTTGGCAGGAGAGCACGTAGTTTCTGTTGTTATTGTTAGCCCAGAATGTCCCCACGGGAGTTTCGTACCGCAGACAAAAGTCGACCCTGACTCCCTGATCCCCGAAAGGTGGCCCCAAGGTAAGCTTAAACAAGAAGCTGTCCATCACTCCATCGCTGGAGCCGGGGACATACTCTGCCAGAAGGTCGAAGTGGGTGGCCCACCTGTCCAAAGAGGTTCTTATGTAGACAGATTTGTTGTAGGAGATGTTGAGAACACGGACCACTCCTTTAAGGATTGTGGTCCCGGGAAGTAACCCAATTGTTTCCAGTTCTACTTTCTGACTCAATACTTTGGCAAGCACCTCTTCGGGAGGGAGTGGAAGGGAGAAAGTTAAAGGCGAGAGGTGGTATTCCACTGAATCTTTACCCTCGACAACTATGGAGTCGCTTCTCGGTAGTATGGGTACATCCCACGTGTCAAACTCCTTCACTTGCACCAGACTGAGGCCTTTGGCATCGGCAAACGACACCCTCCGGGAGCTGCAGTAAGGAGGCTCAGGATCCGAGTCCTCGTCCGAGAACGAGCTCCTTCTGGATGGTATGGGAGAGGATTTAGGTCTGAAACCGACAACCAAATCGTCCTCATCTTCGTCTGGGTCGAGGCCGGAGAGGCCTGGGACCGCCAGGTAGTTACAGGCCTCGGAAGGTCTTAGCCGCCCTGCAAACTCCATGAAGCTCCACAGTGAGTGTCAGCAGGAAACTGCAATGTTGCTCCTTCTGCCAGCTGACATTCAACATGCTCTGACTTAACAGAGTCCAGTTACAGATGACATTGTTGCTAGGGCCAACACTATTAATAGACCAGAAGGGACATAAAATATGTACAGTAGTCTTAAGCTCAAAAGTTGGATCTGATGTCCCCTTCTTTCTTTCATCCTAAGGGAACTAACACATATAAACTACTTTTAGTCATATTTCTTTTGTAAAACATCACCAGTGACTAAAGTTTGAGGGGTTTTTTTCTTATGTAATCACTGTAATTGCTCCCAGTGGAGTTACACTATACTGCGGAAATTACCACATCAGCTATTTGGGTGTTGTTGTTGCCCCAGTGGGTCACAAGAATTTTAGGGCTATGGAAACAATAATTTCAGACGATCTTCTCCTTAAAAAAGTAGTTTTTTACTCCAATATAACTCACCAATTTAAATCCAGTCAATATTACTCTTAGCCTCTCCACTTTGACAGAGAGGACAGAGTTTCTGACATCCATGTCAGCAGCTTGAAGGTGAAATTCTGACATGGAGAGGCAGAGATTCTCACAGTTCAATATAGCTGTCATGTAAACAAGACGCACTGGTAGTTACAGTAACAATGTATCTCCCTCTGAGCATGTGCATGTCATTAAATCAGTCACCCACACAATACTCCCCAGTCATTAAACAAGATACTGCAGTCTGATTGCAAAAAGTGTAATTACATTATGCGCAAGGTGGAGTATAGTTTTGTATTTACTTTATTATCCATAAATTTTCACTGGTCCCATGTGAAAACTTATTTGCTCCCTAAACCTAATAAGTGGTTGTGTGTTTGAGATAACAGTCAAGAAGTTACTTTGCATCACTATGGAGGAATTCTGGACCACTCTTGTTTGCAGACGTGCATATTCATTCAGCCCAAGCATCAACAACCTATTTCTGGTCACGCAATGCCATCTCAGTTTGGATTTAAGTCCAAACTTTCTCTACGTCAGGAAGACCCAGTGGCAAGTTCAGAATCATTGTCCAGCTTGAATGATCCAAGTGTGCAAGAGCTGCTGGTCACAAATTTTTGGGTGTGTACATTTATTTTGATAATATTCATGTAGTATAAATTATTGTGAAGTAATGGATCATAATGTATCGTAGCGTAACGTGAAGTAATGTAAAGTAACATGATGTAATAATATGAAGTAATGTAAAGTAATGTAGCATAACGTAATGTAAAGTAACGTGAAGTAAAGTAATGTAGCATAACGTAATGTAAAGTAACCTGAAGTAAAGTAATGTAGCATAACGTAATGTAAAGTAACATGAAGCAAAGTGAAGTAAAGTAATGTAGCATAACGTAATGTGAAGTAACGTGAAGTAAAGTAATGTAGCATAACGTAATGTAAAGTAACGTGAAGTAAAGTAATGTAGCATAACGTAATGTAAAGTAACATGAAGTAACGTGAAGTAAAGTAACGTGAAGTAATAACGTGAAGTAAAGCAATGTAGCATATCATAATGTAAAGTAATGTAACATAAAGTAACATAATGTCAAGTAACAAAGTAATAATGTAACGTGACCTAACAGAAAGTACCATAAAAAGTATAGAGTAAAGTAACGTAAGATAACATAGTGCAAAGTAAAGCATTGTAAAATAACATTAAGTAGTGTAAGGTTAAGTAAACTAGTGTAAAGTATTCAATAAAAGGTAAATAAAAATATAATAGAGTAGAGGTAACTTTTCTGAGGTTCCTTGTTTTTGTTCACTCAAACTTAATGGGAGGTCCAGATACGGGAAATATCACACTAAAACCAAAAGTTATTTAAAAGTTGAGCTCTGTGAAGGACAAAAAAGACATAAATGAATAATTAAATCCCTCTGTTTATATTTGCTGGTGCTACTGCAGACAGAGCCTAAGTTATTAAAGTTACAAAGATATACCATCTTCCTTTTATCCACAATCTAAAACTAAAACTATGGAGGTATGTTTGGTGCAAAACTATTTGTGCCTTGTAAATGTAAACTTGAACCCTTATTTAGTCTTCATAGATGTACCTGATGTGCCGTTTCAAAGGAGAGCAGTCACCGTTGTAAACAGGCCTTTGATAACACTTTGACAGCTGTGTTTTTATGGAGTTCTGGTTTTGTTTTTTTTCTCTTTCTTTGTATAGTTTCCAGAAAATGCAGCTGAACAAAGTTACAAACAGCCCGACTATTCTGCACTAAAAGGCTGATCATTCCCAGAAAAATCGGGGGTTGGGGGGACATTGTTACTTGCAAACAAGTTTTATTAGTGCAGATCAAACAGCTGCAATGAGTAACAATCATAACACATAAACAGGTTGTTTCAGATCAATTCCCTCTCTGATTGCATCGGCCTGGATCGAATGTCGGGTGATGCTGAGCCAAGGAGGCAGAATTTAGAGAACTGAAACATTTTCCTCATCTGGTTCTACGTCTCTTATCCTCGCTGCTGTGGTGTTCAGTGAGCGATGCGGTGACTCCTCCCCACCTCAGGTAGACTCCCAGCTCCACCAGATGTCTCCTTCCCTCAGTCCAAACCTGCCTCACTTGGAGTCACCATCTCTGTCTGGCTCCCACAGTAACGGTACGTAGCTTTTGTTTAATATTTAATACTTAACAACAGCAAAAAAGTTCAGAAGTTTTGTTCAGTGTTTAGTTTAACGGTGGAATTTAAATGAGTAATTTGTTACTGGAAATGGCAAGCAGTTTCATCTCAGCTCTTATGCATGAGGAAGAAAGAGAAACAGAAACATCTGTAGGAGTTTATCACCTTCATGCCTAAAAGATGTGAATGGATTCCTTACACTGTGTGGAATTATTGGTAAAATTATAAAATTTATACCATTCATTAAATGCAATATAAATGGTTATTTGGGTCAAATATGTTTCTAAATGTAGGAGGTCTATATATATGCTGTATATATGTATTTTTATTTTTTTTTGCTAATCCACTCTCTCTTTTAGTGCTATAAATTGCGCTTTAAGCTTTAAATAAAGTCTGAGGCTTAAAGAGCCAGAGGCGATTTCTTCAACACCTTCTTGAAAAGTGACACTGCAGGTTCCTAAAATAAACATCTCGTCTTGTTCTTGGAACAAAGAAGAAGTGATTCCACCGGGACTCTGAGTCTGAATCTTACAGCTTATTATTTACTGTTTATTCTTTGATATTTTTTTCTTTCTTTTTTTTTTAAGGACTTGTGCTGAGATGCCCGAGTCTCCTCTGAGTCCCTCGGCAGCCCGTCAAACTCCAGCCAGCAGCCTGCTCAGCCACACGGACGCCGGAGCGGGGGAGAAAGCGGCTAATGGGGACTCCTGCAGCGGAGTGAGGGTGCAAAGCTGCCAGAGCCTCCTCCACAAACAGGTATCCTCACAGAGTCTGTTTTCTGTCAAATCCTCCTCTTGATAAGTCGGAAACGACAATGTGAAGAGACGTGATGCAGTCTGGAGTTCTGCTGACAGATCAAAATTGCAGATCAAACTAGATCGACTTTGCAGATTGATCCAAAACATCGATAACATCGATACCAAGTGTAAATATCAGCATTCAGTCGATACTAGCGTGGTAAGATCAGTACTTTTGCCTCAGATTCCCTCTTGAGATATTATTTTATTTTTGTAGAGTAGTTTCTCAACTTTTCTTTAAAATTTTTTGTTTTGATTAGCTCTCAAATTCTGTATTTTTTGCACATTATTCAATTAGGAAAAAATGCAAAAAAAATTAGTTAATTTTTCTATTGTTTCCGTTTTTAATGCTAACATGTCATTCAAGTATTTTGTAGACAACTGTACATTTTGGACAAATTCTGTCAAAAGAAAACCCCCCCAAAAAAACTCAAATCATAAACCATAAAAACACCTAAAGATCAGAAGTTTGGTAATGTATTAATAACATAAATAATAAAAAGAATTGGTATCGGCGATACTTTGTATTAAATCAATACCAAAATTTGAAATATCCCACATCTCTAGTGTAAAAGCCCCAAAATCAAACTGATGCGAGCTAAATGCAAGTAAGAACGCGACAAAACAATTTCACGGTTCTCTGTCATATTTTTGTTCCTAGACAAACTGCCTGCTCCACAGCCTATCTCATTTATGTATATGTTTTTTAAAATCACTTTATTTTTTATTTTACGTTTCAAAACTTTTACTGTATGAGAAGAGTTAGCTACAATATCAGCACTAAGAATATGAAACACTAATAAATAAAAATAAAAAGGACAATTGATTTTATAAATGAAAGGAAAATGCATATGAAGTTAAAAAGCGTTTGAAAGTGACACCAAATATAACCATATTCACGTTTACAGTGTAACTTTCAGAAAGAGGATAAAACAGATTTACAGGATGCGAGTAAAAACAAATCTGCTTTTTTAATCTTAGCCCTCGTCTTTTTTACTTTTTTCTGACGAAGCACCAAGTACAGAGCACAGAGTTCGATCTACTCGTGTAAATGAAGTCGGCTTTGGTTTGTCATGTCATTTTGTTTCCTGTTGCAAAAGTGAAATAACTGGGACGACATTTAGTAGGATGAAAATAAATGTAGCTTCTTTAAACTGCATCTTCGTTTGTGAACAATTGAGAGCAAACTGATGTTTTTAACTCTTGGTGAGACCAAATCACACAATCCGATGCTTGATTGTCTTAATCTATTTAAACATCTTATCTGAAAAGCTGAACTGTATGCCGAGTGGCCCATTTTGCTGAAATTGTCCAGAACGTTTTTTTGCTTTTGTTTCTGGTTTCATCCACATGGGAGGTGATCAGTCAGTCATTTGTCACTCAATCACCAAGTTTACAGGTCAGTTATTATTCCGGAGGTGTTTGCGTTTATTAATAGCCATACACTCCTATTAGGAGCCACAACCAGCATGAAATTATGGCGCTAATTAGGTCGGCCCGTCTCCCGTCTCATTCGGGGTCAGCGGCGCCGTCCGGCATGATGATGTTTCACAAAGCCGTTCCCAATCCTGATGTGTAATTGGAAAGATTCCCGCTTGATTACGTCCATTACTGAAACTCCTGACTTCTCTCTGCAGATCGTGGTTGTGTGTATGTGTGTGTTATTTTTAAATCCTGTCTTTCTTCATCTTCGAGGTGTTCTTGGCCATGATGGCTCCACAGCAGCTGCATCAGCTGCTGCCGCCCGGCCAGCTGCAGCAGCTGCAGGCTCTGATCCGCCACAAGCAGCAAGCCCTCCTGCTCCAGCAGGTACGTCGGCACAAAACTAGCCGATATGATTATTGTGTTGTTGTTTTTTAAATATCCAGATAAATATGTCATACAGGACTACATACAAGAATATTTTGTGTTGGCAACGCAGATTAGTTAATAATTGGCCTAACCATGCTGATAAATGGTAAGATAAAGATAAAAAGGCAAACTAAATAAGTTAAGAAACAGATTTCTTTCAAAACAGAAAAGCAGTAGTAAACAAATCATTTTGTTCTTGGTTCTGTCTGCATATGTTGTTCTCTGACAAAAATCTTCTTTTTCTATTGCTTATTTAGATGCAATGATCGCGATTTCCTTTAGTTTTTCAGAAAATGATACAACTACGAAAAACATCCCATCCAGAAGCGTCCCCTGATTTTCATAAATACTGGGGAAAAATTACACATCAGGTCTGATGCAGAAAGCATGTTGTAGAATTAAAGCTGACGTAAAGAAGCAAAAGACGAAGCGCAGACGTAGCTGTCAGCAGAAATCGATTTTAGGCTCTAAACCTTTTAGAGCACGCTGGTAAAAATCGTCTTGTCATTCTGTCAGTCTCTGGTCTTTAGGCAGGCACTGGGTTTCTATATCTGAATAGTAGAAATAACAAATAATTTGTTCCTGTTTTAGCAACACCTGAAGGAATTTTACCAGCAGAAGCTTCAACAGCAGAGCAGCAAGAAAGTCAGAGAGGTAAAAGCTGCTTAATCATAAAAATATTACACATATCAACACCTATCTGTGTATGTGTGACTGGTGAATATACAGCTCTGGGATAAAATAAAGAGCCCACTGAACTGAACCCATTGAACACCTCATGGTTCTTCCACCTTATATTGATTTCTGAACTCTTCCTGAGTTAAAATAAACTAAATGTTTCTAAATGAAGATGAACTTGTTTTTTTTGTTTGTTTGGGTTTTTTGCACTATTTGCATATTTTTCCTTATTTTGACCATTTCTCATTTTCTGCAAATAAATACAAAATGTTTGCTTGGAATTTCAGAGACATGTTATCAGTAGCTTGTAGAATAAAAGAAAAATGTTTGTTTTACTCAAACATTTACCTATAAAAAGTAAAATCAGAGAATCTGATCTCTTCATTCATTTAGAGCTGCTTATACCGGTAAAGTAAAGCCTTCTGGGAAATCTCCTATTGTGACAATCCTGTTAATATTAATGTTTCTGAGTGGCAGAGAATCTGTAGAGAGAGCTAAAGATTAGGGTGATGGACAGGAGGCGTTCCGACCTCAAAGACGTGGAGCTCAGCACCAAAGATAAGCTGTCAAAACAGAAGATCTTATCAATGATTACGTTTTTATCATTTTTCAAAAATAAAATAGAAATGAAAAGAGATCAGTTCAGGGTTTTTTTGTCTTCGCATTTTTACATCCTTCACATTGTTCAAGAGATGCTTGTCATTTCCTATCAGGAACAAAATTTAAATCTGAAACAGCCAGGTGTATGAATAACGACAGTAGAAAAAAAGAGGGAGATTAAACAAAGTTGTGATTTCTACACTTTAAACATGTTTTTAAACATTTTATTTGCATAGCTCATTTCAGCAACAAGGCTTTTTCAAAGTGCTGTACATCATAAAAATACAAAGTCATTATTATTACTACTAATTCATGCGTTAGATTTGCTAGTTGTGCTTTTATTTTGTCTGTTATTTTAATAAAGTATCTTCATAATTATAATTATTGGGTTATTTGGGATCATTTTTTGGCAAATCAATACACAGAAATTAAACAAAGTAATAAATCTTTTTATTATTACTCAAATATTTAGTGAATTTACATTAAGTGCAGAAATCATGTATTAACACTTTAATGCATCATGTTGGAAGCATATATATTGATTTGAACACTCATTTATTTTATAGTCCTATCAGTCAGCAGGCGTTAAACAGCTGCAGACGATGTGATTGGTTAGCAGGTCGACCAATCAGAAGCCAGCCTGTTTGTTGTTTTCATGATGAATTAACATTTTAATGATTAAGTTCCAAATGTAATTATCATTTAGCTGTGTAGTTGATATACTAAGTTACTAAAATCATCATATATATTTCTTGATTTAATTTTAATTCAGCGATCACATGTTTATTTTATGATAGTTTTTATATATTTACTGATTTGTGTATTTTCTATCTTTATTACTAAACATCCAGCAGTCCTGAATGCTCTGATCTCTCGTCCTGGAGCGTTTAATCAAACTTTCCTCCCTGACCTGAAATATTCTTGCTCAGCAGCCGATGTTCCAGCAGAACCCGGTCGCCTCTCCTCCCGGCCTTTCCTCAGGTTCAGGTCAGGAACCCGCCGCACGCCGTCCTTTGCTGGTTTTTCTCTCTTTCGGAACGTTTTCTTTCACTCTCTCCTCCTTTTTACTGACCAGGACAAAAACTATTTGTGACAACTTAACAGGCTGTTTCGGACCTGCGGAGATGCAGAAGTTGTGGAAGGAGCTCAGATCGGCTCTTTCTGACGACAGGACGGCGATGAGCGGGAACATCCGAGTCGAGCCGACCGGGGATCGGCTGTCTGAGTCTCCTCCCGGAGCGGATCGGTGAGGTCCTTTATTCTGGAGCGGTTCGGCCTTTTTGTAAATGTCAAAAGACGCGTCTCTGCTTTTGAGGACTCGATTCCCAGTGGGCTGCTTTGTTTTGCTGCTGTTTGTCTTGCTTTTAATTCCTCCACCTGAGGTGGTTCAGCAAAGAAAATAGGGGAAAAAAAGAAAGTTGACATGACTGGAGAACATGTCCCCCAATCAAAAGTGAAATAGCTTTCCCTTCATTTGTTCGGTCTTACCCTCCACCTCTTCCTGTCACTTCATGCCACCCAAAAAAATAAAAATAAAACTAAAGTCTCCTGTCAGGAGTTTCTGCTTTGATTTATTATTTTTTTAAGTGATGTGTCAGTTTTTCCTCTGTTCTCTTGCTCATCCAGGGGCGGTGCAGACGGGGCCCAGGCTCTCGCGCGCGCCCTCTTCGGTCCCGGAGTGTGCAACTGGCCCGGATGTGAGTCCGTCTGTGAAAACATCGCCCAGTTTGTCCAGTGAGTTTTTCCCCCTGTAGTTCCAAACGTCTGAGATCTTCACCTTTCGTAGCAAACGTATCACTTTCTGGAAAAAAAATATCTGCTGTGATGCTAAATATATCAAACAGATTCTTTACAAAAATGCAGATGAGTTGGAAAAATCCCCCAAAAAGTATAAAATACTGGCTAAGATAAACATATGTCAAGAACAATTCAATTTTAACATGTTAAAATTTTTTCCAGACACATGAGCAGCGAACACACTCTGGACGACAGGAGCACCGCTCAGTGTCGAGTCCAGATGCAGGTGGTCCAGCAGCTGGAGCTGCAGGTGAGCCAGAGTCCCGTTAGATTTGACACGAGTGAATCCCATGAAAAAGACAAATACGTTCTCCTCAGCTTAAGCCAGATGTAGACACATTGTAAAAAAACAACAACAAAAAATGTTCAGTGTTTAAAAGTAGCCATTATGATCCTGTTTTTGTTTCTTTACATCCAAAACTTTGTTTCACACTTTTTGCCTCATTTAGGTCTGTTTTGTTTTTCCACAACAAACAACTTTAAGTATCATATGAGCTCAAGAATTTAACTGTTCCGGTAAGAAACGCATAAAAACAACCGTAATCTGATTCATTATCTTGTTGTTTTTCTTAGCTTTGGATCTGCATCGGTCAGCCAACGCCGACTTTCAGCAGATGTTAAGACGCAGCGGGAAATTGTTTTGTTTTGGAAAATGTGTTTTGGATGAAAGGCTTCCATTCTAATTAGCCGAGTTCAGTGTTTGTTGGTTTTGTGTTGTTTTGCTTTTTTTTTTACGCCATCACACCGTCTCGTCTCTTGGAACAGCTCTGCAAAGAACAGGAGCGTCTGCATGTGATGATGACTCACCTGCGCCTGCCCTCCCCGTCAGCGAAGTCCGACGCAGCCGCTGACCACCGCGGCCCCCAGGTACGCCGCAAAACACGTGAGCCGCAATTAGTTGCAACTGCTGTCTTCAAATGAAATTTAGAGAGTTTTAGGTTTTGAACCTAAATGTGTGAGTTTGTGAAAGATAAATGGAACCTTTTATTTATTTTGTCAAACCTGCAGGAGTTTGATAAAACTCTTTGGGTTTTTTCTTCTTTCAGTTTAAGAAACTGACAGAAGGAAAAGACAGGAGTGGGAGCTATTTCCCAGAATGCTTAGCGGCATGTTTTTGTATCCTGAGATGACTTACGTACGTTGATCTGACTCTTGTGATTTATTAAGGCAAATGTTTGTTTTAATGTCCTGTTCACACTAAATGTTTTTGAGCAGAATTCATTGTGATGTTTAATAAGATTCATTGTCAGATTAGAAACTTTGCTCATGCGATTTGAAAGAAGAATTTAATTTATTCCAAAATAAGATAAGTAGTTATTTTGATATTGTGAGTAAAAATAATAGATAAATGCTCTTTAACTAGAGAAAAGCAGTTTTTTCTCACATATTGTGAAATAATTATTTGGTTTAAATTCTAGCATTAAGTTAAAACTCACAATTCAAGATTAATCAACTTAAAAAAATAGTTTAGACAATTTGTCTCTTGTTGTCAAGTCAACTTTGTGAACTTTAATTTTTAATTTAAAGCCAAAATGATTAATTTTGTTGATTTTAATTGCATTTTCAAGGCAGCAGGTGGGCCTTCATTTTCAAGTTAAGCCACCTCCAGATGTTTTACAGTGTGGAGTGAGCTGTAAAGGTTAAAGCAGTAGAAACATTTTAGGAAAACCATGGATGTGTTGTGGATGTACTGCATGAGGAGATAAAATGTCATATTCTCCTGCAGATGTGGAGAGTATCAGGCTGTAATTGAGGCACGTTGGTGTTTTTACAAAAATCAACTAAAAAATTAGTTACGATAAATCTCCCCTCATAGATAGCTTATAGATAGTTATAAACACTTTATAAATCATTAATAACTGTTTATTATGCATTAAGTAAGCGTGAGATATATGTTAAAACAAATGACGTTTACAAATGTTTATTGTGCTTACAAGATTGTCTGAAATGTTTATTATAACAAGTCAGTTTAAACTATATACAGGAACAGATTTGGCTCATTATTTGGCAAGAAACCGGTAGATCTTGTCTCCTTCTCACCCTTACGTAATGCATAATAAACAGTTATTAATGATCTATAAAGTGTTTAGAGATTAATTAATAACATATGTTATCTGTAAGTGGAGCCTTAAAGTGGTACTTAGATGAGCTGGAAATCCTAATATTTAGTCTTGTGTGCATTCTTCCTGTTTTTCATTCCTCTCTCTTTTTGTAGTTTTGTTTCCCAGCTGTCGGCTCCAGATGGGCCGACAGTCTGCTTCCAGACGGTGGACATGCTCCGATAACGCGGAAACTAATCATTTGTTAATCTCGCAAACACTGAACCCTAATCACAACACTCACCAAACAATTTCACCCTGTAATTAACAATGATTGGCTTCATTCTCATCGCGGCATTAGCCGCAGCGGGTCGGAGGAGCCGAATCCAATCGCTCCGTCACGCTCGCTTAGAAAATGTCTAACTTTTTTTCCTTTTTTTTCTTTTGGTTTTGTTTTTCCTGTCCGGCTTTTCAGCTCTGTCCAGCGTCGCTGGCCAGCAAAGCGTCTTTCTCTCTGAGACACCAGAGACCTCTGAGCGCCGCCGGCTCCCCGCCGCAGGGCCGCGAGGAAGACGAAGAGCTCCCGTTCAGACGCTGCGTGGCGGCTGCGGGACACCGAGATCGCCCTCTGGTGTTCCCTCTGTCTTCAGGTAAACGGTGGACGCGGTTTTCACTCGACGCGTCAGGAAAGTAGCTGATTTCAAATCTTCCATTTGCTTTTTGTATTCCTCTCCCCCCCCCCCACACACACACTGTGTTTTGTTCTTCTGCAGAGAATGAATATGAACTTTACCAGAACGCTGACATCAGACCACCATTTACCTACGCGGCCCTGATCCGACAGGTATGAGCAGAGAGATCACATCCATATTATTTTAAGTCTAGTTTATTTGAACATCATGCTTCAGAAACAAGGCAGTTCAATGTGCTTTACACCATAAAAACATCATACAGTGTCAAGCGATAAACATTACATTTTGTCAAATCCCATCATCAAGCACATCAAATATGTTGATCAATGTTTCAGTTACTGTTAATCAAAGGCAGATCTAAACAGGTGGGTTTGTAGCCTTGGTTTATAGGAACTCAGTGTTTCGACTGTTTTGCAGTTTTCTGGAAGTTTGTTCCAGATTTGTGGTGCGGAGAAGTTGAATGCTGCTTCTCCATGTCTGGTTCTGGGGATGCAGAGCAGAACCAGAACCAGTGTAGGGACTTTAGAACTGGGTGATGTGCTCTGTCTTCCTGGTCTTAGTCAGAACAGAAGCAGCAGCGTTCTGGATCAGCTGCAGCTGAAGGATTGATTTTTTTTTTTAGGTAGACCTGTGAGGAAACTGCGGTGGTTATCGATGAGACTAAAGATAAACTCATGAATGAGTTTCTCTAGATCTTAATTGGAAGTTAGTCTTTTAATCCTAAAACTTTTCTTCAGGTGGCAGAAGACCGACTTTGGAACTGTCTTTATGTGACACTGAATGTTCAGAATGGTTTTTTACAGCAGCAGGCAATTTCGGGTAAGCTTCATATTGTCAAACTGGCGTATTACATGCGTCACAGCCAAACGTTAGCGACTGGGTAAAATTTAGAACAACAGAGTCCACAACTCCAGGAAGCAATCGTTTCTCGTCAGCCGAGGGTCTAGGTTCTCTGTACGAAGCGAAACCAGGCTATCAGAAAACTAACTGGGCATGAGCTCCTGAAAACGCACACCTGGTGCTGAAAAGTGAGAAAAGCTGTCAGCGATTGCAAAACTCAGGAAACTGGAGCAGAACTTCACCTTGGAACAGGATAAGAACTGATAACAATCAACCAGAACTGCAATTGAATGGTTAGATCAACATTTTCCATCTGTTAAAATTGTCCTTGTCAAAGTATGACTCAGCTCGAGACATTTTGCAGATTGTGCAACTGCTTTTGTCAAAACAGAAGGAAACATAAACCAAAACACACGTCACTCTAATCGAAGCAAGCGGCGGCTCTACAACATCTTAACTCAGGAGGCCTGAATACAGACAGACACAACGATTTACAGACGTATATTTGTCCAAAAATGTGAAACCAGACATAATTATTCTTCCACTTTACAATCACGCACCACTTTGTTTTGATCTACTACTTAAAGAAAATGCATTTCAAATGGTGTGAAACCATTTACAGGACAGCGTCATGCTGATTCGTTAATTCAAAATGCTTGTGAAAACAAATGTTGAGTGGAAACCAAAAAAGGTATTATGAGATTTTATGACACACTTCATTTTATTTTCACTTTATGACGCACTAAACGCTTATTTCTGTCCTCCACCCCCACCTGCAGGCTATCACAGAAGCCTCAGACATGCAGTTAACACTCAACGAGATCTACAACTGGTTCACCAGGACGTTTGCGTATTTCAGGCGGAACGCCGCCACCTGGAAGGTGAGCAGAATAATTGACCGGGCGGTTTGCGGCGTGTGCGTCTCAGCCGACCCGCTTCAGCAGAACCGTCTCCGTCACTCTGAACCAGAACGCGGTCCGCCACAACCTGAGCCTGCACAAGTGCTTTGTGCGCGTGGAGAACGTGAAAGGCGCCGTGTGGACGGTGGATGAGGAGGAATACCAGAGGAGGAGGTCTCAGAAGATCGCAGGGTACAGTAACTCCCAACTACCGATCATATGGACCTGAGTATGAGGTCCAATAAGATGATGTTTGATTATTACTGTTCTTTCATAGCAAGAAAACACAGTAATTCTACAGTAATTATGAAAGAACAGCAATTGTATTCTTTCACAACAGCAGAATTAATTTCACTATAATAATTCTATAGTGAAAGTAATATGTAGTGAAATATTGCTTTTGTTAAATATCGCTTAGTGAAAGCGACTTTTAGTGAAATATCACTTTCCCAGCGATATTTGCTAAATATCACTTTATTGGCTGAATATTTTCTAAATATTGCTCAGTGAAAGCAAAATTGAATCAAATATCACTAAAGCGATATTTAGCAAAATATCGCTTTTCACCAAATATCACTTGGTGAAAGCAATATTTCAGTATCGCTTTTCACTAACTGAAATATCGCTTAGTTAGTGATAGTTAGCTAGTACATACATTGTTAGTATTACATTTAGCAAAATAAGGAGTGCTAAATCTGCACCTTTGAGTCTTACTTTGATTGTTCTGATAGAAAACAAAACAATGTCGGCTTAAAATGGACAACTACATCAAATACATACAGACAATAAATGCAGAATTGATGCACTGCCATCTAGTGGTCATAGTTATGTCTCAGTTGGGCATAAAAAGCTAAAGTCAATAAATACATTTAAATGGGCGTTTTGTAATGTGCTTAGTAAAAATCTCATCTTGAATTAGAATCTCTTTAAAAACAAAAACAATTTTAACTGATTAATTGTGTAATTGTGAAAAAGTTGAAGTTGGTGCTGTAGCCATTTGTTGCCATTATCACAGCTCTCCATCAGCAGTAAATAAGAATGAACAATATTACAAATTTAAAAGGCTTTCCAGGGTCCAGAAACTAACCACTTTAATAAAAATATTATTTCATTTTATTTTTTACATGTGTGCACTAATTACCTTACAATAAATAACATCCAGCTGCTCCCTCCTGTTGTACTCTGTTTCCATTAGGAGTCCATCGCTGGTGAAAAATGTCTGCTCCAGTCTGTCTTTGGGCACCGCTCTGCACTCCACCTTCCAGGTGAGATTTCGACGTTTCTGGAAACCTTTTGAAATTAGCAGCTCTCTGAAGACGGGGAGCTTGAACTTCTCGGTTTGGATTTTCAAATATTTTCTAGGCTGCGCTGGCAGAGGCCTCGCTGCCGGGCCTCAAGAGGGAGCGCTCGAGCCGAAGCCTTCGAGGAATCGACAAAGTGGCCGACGGCAGCAGCCGAAAACAAAACCTCTCTCCTCCAGTCCAGCAGTGAGTCGTTCTTAATAAGAAGCTTAATGTAAACCGAAAACAACCGCTAACCAAAATAACTGACACGGTTTTGCTTCTTTTCTTTTCTTGTTTCACTCAGGCAACTTTACTTCGAGAAGGTGAACGGTGACGACGAGGGTCAGCTGCCGACACTCATTCCAGTCAGTCTGCAGCCTCTGATCCACGGAAACAGCGAGGAGCTTTTGTTTGACCTCGAGTGACCTTCTACCTTTACGATTCAGTACCGCCAGTTCAAGCTCTCATTTAGCATCCTGAGATGTTAGAGATGGTTCTACTGCAACTGTATTGAGATGTTTGATTTGAAGAGGGCTTGAAATGAAATGCAGACACTTTGCTAAAGTATCCGTGACCTTTGGTCTTCCCCACTATTTGCAGCCACAATGGGATTTCTTGCAAAATACAAAATTACAAATGATTAATCTAATTTAATTGTGATTAATCAATTATTGGAATAATCGTCAACTAATTTAGTAATTGATTAATCGTTAACTGGAGTGTACAGACTCAAAAAAAGGGTAATTTACCGAATGAACAACATATCCAGAGTAGTAATTAAGCCAATACTGGTAAAAAATAAATAAATAAAAAATCCATTTTGCATTTAAGATGAAGAGAAAAAAAGTCTTTGTCCTCAAGTTACAGTTTTAGCTTCACCTACTTCTAATTCTGTAAAAAAAATTATTGAATTATGTATTATTTGAGTTTTGTAATGTATCTCTAATACTGGATAAAAAAGGCTTACGTGGTTAAGGAAAAATCTGCTGAATATGACGATTTATTTCAACCGATTCATCGATTAATCGTTAGACTAATTGATAGAAAAATTGATTTCTAAAATAATCGTTAGTTGTCTTAAGTCCAGCTGCCTTCCTCTCAACTCTGACCAGCCTTCATGCTCTCCTGCTGATGAAAAGCAACCCCCCCACAGCATGATGCTGGTGCCGCTGTGCTTCACAATGGATGGGGAGGATTTCCTCAGGTGTGAAGTGTCTTTAGATTCTCCTGCTGCGTCAACTATAAGACAAAACTTTCTTTCACCAGTCAGATTCTCTTCACTTGCCCAGCTCTACCAGTTACTCTCTCACAGAAAATCCCAACGAAACATTAAACTTTGTGTTTGTATCTTGATAAAATATGAAGTTCAGAGGTCATAGATACTTTTGTAAGGTTGTGTAACAGTACTTGGTCAAAGAAATGTTTTATATGTAATTGTATGGATAATGCAATAATTTAATCTTTGTGTGTCAAAAAGTCGGGGTTCGGTCAGTTTGTTACAAACATTTAACTGCATCACTTTGCCAGAGGATCTCTGCAGGAAGAGGCCATGATTGTGGGATATTATCATATCGATAACTCAAACAGTACTTAGATTCAGTTACATATTTTAAGTCCTATTTATCCATTTTGGCATTACGCAACATTTCTCCCTACCTGTAAAAAACCTGCATTCCTCATCTAGTTCCAGATGTGAAAAAAAAGCAAACCTGTGTAGCTCCAGAGATAAATCACAATCAGGACCAAAATGCAACAATTGTATGTTTAATGACTGAAAACGATGTTGAATTTTAAATTGTTTTTTCTTTTCTTTTTTTTTCTCGTTATTGTCACCGTGGGTTTTAAAGTAACTTTGTCAGACTTTTTAAATGTAACTTTTCATTTTCAGGTCAAGTGATTTTTTTTTCCTTTTCTTTGTAAAAGCTTACTGGGACAGATGCATCAACAAAGCACATATCTGAAAGGAAAAACAAAACATCTGTGTCAAAACGGCCTAAGGAAATACTCTTGTAAGCACAGACAAGTAAAACTCTCACCTGTGTGTTAAGAAGTTGCAAGTTAAATTTGGATTTATTGGATTGTTTGTTGTCCGTGTTCATGTGTAGTTAAACAGTGAGAGAGACGGTAACGTGTAACAGCTGGAAACTCACTGAGGAGTTTTTCCGAGTCTTACTCCAAACAACAAAAACGTGACCTTTGTGTACCGAGGTCATGTTCCCTGTGGTGGGTTCTGTCGGACTGAATTTGAAAATAGAGACGTCGTCTTCTTTGATTATTTATTTTCTGCAGGGTGTTCAGGTAACCCCGACGTTGTAATGGAAGCTTCTGTCCACAGGTGTGAGTCAGATGTGTGTCATTGAATAAAATATGTCAGCTTATTGTACATTTTAATACGCTGCATAGTGTTTTCTTATTATTATTTTTGCTTTTGGCGCACTCCTGGTGTCCCACAAAAGTATTCACACCCCCTAAATATTTGCCCCAACATAAAAATTCAGTTCAAATCGTTTCCCCTCGTGTCCCGTTCTTCTCCTGTTCATTTTGGTGTTCCACAGGGCTCTGCTTTTGGGGACTACTGTTGTTTCTGCTCTACTTTCTCCGATTCTGTCGTCTTTTTAAGGATATTTCCTATCATTTTTCCCCTGATGACATCCTCTTGTTTGTCTCTTATCTTCCAAATGACGGTTTGAAACTCCGCATTTTACTTAAATGTCTGGATTCAACCCGAAGTTGGATGACTGAAGATTTTCTTCAGCTGAATGAAGAAAAAACAAAAGGAATCATCGATTCACCAGAAAAAACAAAACAAAAAAAAACTGCAAAGATAAAGCAGACCGTTGGGCGTCTTGGTTATTTGGCTAAATCTTTGGTTAGGCACCTTGGGATAACCTTCGACTCGGGTTTTATTCTGGAAAATCCTGTCAAGCCTTTGGTTGCTTCCTGTTGTCATAATGTCTCCCGTCCAGAATTGAAATTATTTTTCTTAAGTCACCAGAATAGAGTCCATCGATGTGTAGCTGGATCTCACAATAAGTCCAAATATAACATTACTGAACAACTGAGCACAGCAGATATGTAGTTAGAAATATCCAGTCAATATTGACGGTAAAAAAACCATTCAGTTCATATTTGTTTTAGATTTGGCAACATTCAGCTGCTCAACTCATATAGTTTTCTTTCATAAGTTGCACCTTTGCCAAGAAAAAAAACCTGACCAAACAAACGTCCTGACCTTTTGTTTTGTGTTTGTAATGAAACACAAGAAATCGCTTCAGAAAACCTTTTAAACTCTGATTCTGCGTGGGAAAAAAAATACAGTTTTATAAATAACAGCTTCGAGTAAAGTTAGCTAATAAGCAGATTTACTCAGATCACTCTGTTTTGTCTCTCAAGATGCTTCAATTAGCTCCGATTTTGTCTGCAAAACAGATAAATAAAAAGTAAAAGTGATGAACAGACAGTCCAAAGTGCATCACACTGTCTCACTGAGACGGGGTGAAGTTGCGTCTGTTCGCTGTGGAACAAAAGACTTCCCGGCTCCCTGTCTCGACTGATGTCAGTAATTGTCTTTACCGATAACATGTTTGCTTTTGGTTTGCTGTTTGCCTCTCAGGGCTGCCTTTGATTCGCCGTCAGCATCACCGCCTGACATCCTCCACTGACTGAGAGTTAGCATTGTGCTCGACAACTTCAGCAGCTTCATTTGTGTTGCTTTGATGTGAGCAACCAACACGTTGTCAAGTACAGCACTTTTGACAGCATGTTTTTTTTCCCACCCCCCCAACAGCCAATCCATGAGCGAATGGTCGGTTGTTCGTTCGCTCATCGACATATAGAACAATAACAATGCCGTCCTTCACGGGACCAGTCGGCTCAACAAGGACTCGTCATCCTCAGGAATAAAATGGTGGACTGCGGGCCTATGATGTTTTAGTAATTTGGGGAAGAAGTGGACTGTGCTACACTGTGTCTCCACTGTGGAAATTGGTGGGTGAATCATGCTTCTGGATGAAGCATGATTCGTCATATAGTGAATAAAAAGAATTGAAAAGAATTAAGAATAGGCAACTTAAAATAAGGTTTTTAACCTTGTTTTGAATAAACTCAAGGTAGAGGCAGGAAGTTTAGTCCTAAAACTGCTTCACCATGTGTAGTTCTGACTCTCGGTACAGTTAATAGGTTTGATTCTGATGATCTTAAAGGTCTGACTGGTATATGAAGAAGATCAGAAATGTAGTCTGGGTTTCTATTATGAAGTGATTTGTAAACTATTAAGGAGATTTTAAATTCTTTGAGCAACAGGCAGCCGGTGCAGGGATCTTAGAACTGATCTCTTTTTGTTTTAGTCAGGACTCTTGCAGCGGCGATCTGGAGAAGCTGGAGCTGTCCGATTGCTTTTTTTTTGTTAATCCAGTAAAAATGCCATTGCAGTAATTGAGTCTATTAAAAACAAAGGCATGAACAAATTTTTCAGAATCTTGTGGAAACATGAGTCGTCTAATTTTAGCAATATTTCTTAGATGGTAGTGTGATGCTTTTATGATAGATTTGATGTGGTTATTAAGTTCAGATCAGGATCCATGATCATCCCCAGATTCTTGGCTTTGTCAGAGCATTTTAATCCAACAGATTGAAGGTGGGTGATTATTTTTAATCTATGCTCTTTGGGCCCAAACACTAATATTTCAGTTTTGCTTTTATTTAGTTGGAGAAAGTTTTGGCCCATCCAGACATTAATCTGCTCAATACATTGAACCTGTATTGAACCTGACTGTAATCTCCTGGTGAAAGACTGATCTACAGTTGTGTGTCATCAGCATAGTTGTATTCTACGTTATTATTTCATATAATTTGAATTAATGGAACCATATAGATATTGAAAAGAAGCGGCCCCAGGATGGACCCTTGGGGAACTCCATAGGTAATTTCGTTCAGCTTGGATTTAAAGTTGCCTATGGACACACAAAAGGTTCTGTCGGACAGGTAAGACTTAAGCCAGCAGAGGACTATACCGGAAATGCCAACCCAATTTTCTAATCGGGATAATAAAATATCATGATCAACTGTATTGAATGCAGCACTCAAGCCAAGTAAAACTAATATTGACATTTTATTACTGTCGGTGTTTAGACGGAGGTCATTGAATACTTTCACAAGAGCAGTTTCTGTACTGCGATGTTGTAGTAGTATTTAGCATACACACATTATGGTATGAGCTATAGTTAGCTAACATGCTAAGGTTAGCAGGTTAGTAGTTTTGACTGGTTTCACATAATTATAGGTCATTCACTGATTTCACGAAACGAAGAAAATCTGGGCCAATTTATGTTAGCTATTTAAGATGTTTTCTTCCTCTCTTTTATAATATTTGCTATTACCGCATCCCTAGTTGCTATTAGTGTTTGTTGTTAATTACTACACTTGTGTGGCATGTGCCTCCGCCGTGTTAGGTGGCTGAAAGCCGAAATGAGGAGATGACCTCTCCGATGACCCCGGCTAACAAG
>CAEFZX010029235.1:0-14653 GCA_903066825.1 Alfaro cultratus
GGGTGCAAGATACTGGCAGGGAAAGAGTACATGGAAAGACACAACCAAGTGGCAGGCATAGTGTACAGAAACATCTGCGCAGAATATGGACTGGAACCCCCGAGATCAAAGTGGGAAACACCCAAGAAGGTGGTGGAGAATGCTCGAGCTAAGATCCTATGGGACTTCCAGATCCAGACAGACAAAATGGTAAGGGCCAACCAACCAGACATTGTCCTATTGGACAAATGACAGAGGAATTTTTTTTTTCATGTTAGCACCTATGAGAGATCTACAGTACAGTTGTACTGAGAGATATCAAGGCCAAGAAAACTCAGTAGCTGCTAGTAGGGGCCTCCAGACATTCAGGGGCCCCTATGAATGGTTGAGTTGTAACACAGATCTAAACCTGTAACATTCATTTATTGAGAATGATAATTCTATTAAATTTTATTTAATGCATTAAACAGAGAAAAAATAGTACATTTACGATTTAATTAGTTTACTTTGTAAAAGTGCAAAGAATAATCTTTATAGTTTGATTGTTGTGTTACTATGGCTACAATATGGTGTAATATTTGTGTTTGAGCTGGGTTTGTTCACAAATGCATCATAACAAATAATAACCAATAATTAGTGATTGATTTTAAATCAATCACTAATTGATTGTTAACCTGGGCTCCCTATCAGAGACTTCACTAAACTAGATTTAAACACTGTTAGTGATGGTGAATTTCTTGATGGAAGGGAAGCAGGGGGCTAAGTCTTGATTCTGTGTAAGGCCCCATATTACCTTGGGACGGCCCTGCATGAAGAGCCAGCCACTACGCTGGATCTACCTAGAATCCCCCGGTAGCTGCTGTCAGTCCGCCGATGCTTTTGGGACATTTTGATTTATTTAATTGTGGCATGTTTGGCTTTATGCACCCATCCAAATAATTGGTACAGTATTTTCACTGATGTTTATATGATATTTTGCGAACTAAAAATGCTATGAGCCAAATCTTTTCATTAGCAGTTGAGGTTCTGCAGTAACTTCAATTCACAGCCGCTGACCTCCAGCCCAGATCCCAGCAGCAGCAGTGTGAACCGCCTGGTAGTAACTTTAGGTGAAAGTGAAGCAGAGAGCGAACATGGAGCAGGAACCCGGGCTTTGAGGAGCGTCATGGTGACAGCCGAGGAACCGTTTAGGAATGTCTACTATAAAAGCACATATTCTTTATATGTCTGCTGGACCGACTCATGCTGCATTTAGTCCAGCACTGGGGCAGTTTGATAAAATGAAAGTTCTAGTTTTCTCTGCAGATGAAACTGTTCTTTAGGTTTTTCCTGTTATTGCGAGGACAATTACAAATATATAAATATATATAGTATAAACGGGTTTTCTAACTTCAACATGACGTTTTTATTCACAAACAAGTGTTAGTTGGAAACATATTCTTGCCCATAATTTGATAGTTAAAGGGCGCAGATCCCCCCCCCCTCTCTATGGGCCCGGAGGCTGAACAACATGGAGGCACAAACTGAGAATCATCAGTCATTATCAGACCGACAGCAGCAGACAGACTATTTTATTTTGCAAAAGTATTATATTTAGCTAAATATTATTGTTGAGGGGCACAAACAGGCCTCCTGACACAGAGATTAAAAAAAAAAAAAAAAAAAGGGGTACAAGGGGCATCAAGGATAAAAGAGGGAGGGGCTCAAGCTCCCTCTGCCCCTCCACCTCTGCACATGCGTGATAGTTAGGCACACATGAATGCTAAAGGGGTTTTTTGTTTTGTTTTGTTTTGTTTGTTTTTGTTGTTGTCCATATGGAAATAAAGGTTTTCTAAAAATGATCTTTGAGTTGATCCTCTTGTTTCTTTAAAAACAGGAGTGGTTTTTTGAAACATCTTCCTCTGTACCAAAAGGGACCCAAAATATTGTGAGAGGCCTTTATGGGGTAATTCAATGCAGTTGCTGGAAAAACTCCAAAAACAAAACTAATGTTGACTTGATTGACATAAAGTATTGGGTAAGAGGTGATACCATTACTTCAAATTAACTGCTGTATGGGTTACAGATAAAAAATCTCCAAAACTGATGGACTCTTTCATTAGATCCCCACCATATGACAGCAATATTTGCATAATAGATTCCTTTGAAAACTAAAATACCATATTTACAAAACATTCTCCCATTAAAAAATGCTTCATGTTCCCCAGACTTAATCTTTGGTTGACAGACCAAATTACAAAAGTCCACCTTCAGGAGTTTTAATAAATCAAGTGACATATTTTGGTGTACTGAAGGAAATCTTATGTCAGCATAATATAGAAATGTTGCAAGATTTTACAATATGTTTTCTCATATTTTTAAATTAGCATTAAAAATAATATATTTAGCCAATATGATTATGGGATGGGTGCAAAATTATATTGATTGCCATACCTGCCCTTGCTCCTAGTTTAGTCCTTGCTATGCAATTTGGTTCTTTAAAGTTGATTGGGAGACAGTTTCCAGAAGAAATTTGATAAAATTAAGTATTTCTGCATGAGTTCATAAAAACACATAGGATTTCAATATAAGTTGATGTTCTTATTTATTTACTAAATTGCCTTTAAACCCATTGTGTTTACTTACCTCTGAATCAGCTTCATTTACAAAAGATGCAGTGTCTCCGTTCTGGTGGGGTAGATTTGATGTAGATCAAGCAACAAGCCAGAAAAAAAGACATCAAGACACCGTGACCCACTTTAAATAAAAGCCCCTCATTTATGTAATAAAAACACAAAGAGAAATGCATACATGAGCTACAAGAAATAGGCAAGTGTAAAAAGCAGAGGGAGTCTTAAAACCGAATAAAACAAATGATTCAAAGACAGAAGAGGGGGAAAAAACGAAGGAAAAATTAAGTGTGACATTAAAAGTGTATACAGAACAAAAATATTTCACCACACTAGTAAATAAAATCTTACTAAAATTTGACAGCTAGCATGTTTAATAACATAAACATTAATGTTTTTTTTTCCTTTTGTTTTTGTTTTACTTCAAAAATGAGCACAGGAGCTGATTCCATAAATCCTCTCCCAATGCATGAATGGCTGGAAAACACATAAAGCTTTACAGGCTTGCAGAGTGGGCTCTGGACTGGTAGTGAGAGGCTTTTCACCGCAGTTGATCATGTTTGACAGACAGCTCTAATATTTCACACCAATTACACGGAACAATGTGGCTCCGACCTGCTGCATGTTCGGCTAAGATTCTCTCTGCTGCTGCAAATGCCTCATACATTGATCTTTTTCTACTATCTATGCAGCTTTTGGAAGAGCTGTTTTGCTTCCATCCGACTTCTGTGATCAGATTAGAATCTGGACTTAATCCCGCAGCGGGATTTTTTCAATATTCCTAATGTAGCCTACATTCTATTGGCTGACTTTGACAGATGTCTAAACCTCTTCAATCCAAACTGCATGATATTTTCAAGCTGTGAGAGCTCAGTGTACTCAGGATGCTGCCTGAAATACTGAAATATTTTACTTGGTGTGTGTTTTACCCAGCTGTAGGCCTGATAATACCATCATTTAACATTTGAGGACATATTTTCTGATATAATTCACATGTTCAGATGAATAAACCCATCAGAATACAAACTCAAATTTGATCTGACAATGCATTGCTGGCTACAGCCTTCAAAACAGGCTGTTTGTGATTTTCACCATACATATATCCAAGCCTACAGTGGGCCAGTCAAAGCCCTGACAAAATGTTCCTCCTCGATCCAGACACTTTCCAGCAGACCATGCAGGACGGGTGTGGTTTATGGGTTTGTGGCTGGAATCCTGATAGTCCGGTTGACAGGCTGATCACTGGTGAGAGTCAGTGTTAAAAAAAAACAAAAAAAAAACACCAAATCACCAGCAGAGCAGCAGTTTAACTCTGGCCTATGACATCTTACTGCACTGCAATCTAAGGTGGCCTATTGAGATTACAAAATCTAATGGAACTGTTGCTGAAAATATCACCAAATGAACAAGACTGAACCATCTAAAGAAGAAAATATTTCAATATTAACGTGGACAGGTAAGGCCTACGGGTTATTTAATATGGAGTTCCTTAATTTTGCAGACAGGCTATATTATGCTAATATAGCCTAAAAAGTCTGTAAAATGCTAAAATAATGGTGGAAAGAATAGTATAATACAGGTTCAATTAATCAGACAACATTAACAGAGTTATGACAATTAAATATGAGTTTTACAATAGCTCACGGCAGCAATTGATCTTAAAAATCTAGTATCTGTTTCTGATGTGGCATTTTGACTCAGACAAAATGCTTCAAGCAACTTTACAACATCAGAACGTCCAAATAACCCGCAGAGCCATCCCAGCTTCCAGTCTGTCATAGAAGAAAAGAACAGCTACATCATATGGAGCTCTAGTGACCTCTGCTGGACAAACCATGACACTGTAGTGAATACATGGATGACACATTTTTCCTTACTTTCTGACATTATTCAGAGTCTGACCATACTTTTTCTATTTTTAGAAAATTGAGGTTTGCATACACTGACAGTACAGTGCCTTTCAGCAATTTTTGAACACCCACATGGTGAGGTCGTAATTTTGTAAGTTTCTGATTGTCTTTTTCAAAACTCATTTGAATTTAGGAAGTGTGTTAAAGTGGTGGCAAAGAAGCCTTCCAACCTCAGAGACTTGTAGCTCATCAACAAAGACATCAGATAAAAAAATTTATATATCAATGTAAATATGGAGAAAGCTGCTTTGTAATTAAAACTAGAATCTGATGGTTAGGTAATCCCCTGGTTTTTCCATTGAGGAGGATTTCAGTAATGTTCATCATGAAAATAATATAAATTAACATAATACTTGAAAAAATAAAACAATTTAATCTTTTTATATTGTCTTATTGTGTGTTGTCCGTCCCAGAAGAAAAGAACAAAAAGAACAACCACATCATATAGTTAAACAAATCTCTGAAAAAGTGTTTGCCCCAACAGGGTTCCTCAGTTTTTAGTTTTTGTTTGTTTGTTTTCTGCTTTTGTTTTTGTTTTTTGGGGGACAAGGGGGAGTTGTCACAACAAAAAGCTTCTGATTATGAAGCTAATTTTAATATCCAATAAAGATAATTGGATAAAAACAAAAACCTGTATTCCAGAGATTCTATTCATTGAGATTCAGGGGGAAGAATCTGGCCAAACCAACCTGGCCCTTTGGGGGAAAGTAATTGCCACCTTAACCTAATAACTAGTTGTGTCTCCCTAGCAGGACAACATGGTTTTTCTACAAAAAAGATTTCTGAAAAAAAATTAAGATATTTTATGTCAAAATGAAAACTGGTCAAAAAGGTCAGTAGGCTGCATGGGTTGAAAGGCCATTTAGATAGAAAAACAGCCATTACATAATTAAATATATAATAAACGGAAATGAACTGAATTGACAAAGATCTTTATTTTAGGAGAAATCCTTTATGTTCTGATGAAGTGTTTGTCCACATGACCAACATTACATTTTGATGCACCTCACAAAATAAATAGCTTCATCAAGTAATAACATAATGTAGAAATACTGACGCAACATTTTAGGACATCACATAGTTAAAGTTTAAAAGTCGGTATGGAGTGTATGTTATCTTCTGAATTTGAATTGAAAGAAAATTAATAAATTAACAAAATCTATTTTATTACTTTAGCATTTAGCAAATATAAATAATCTGAATAACCTCAACAAAACAAAAAAACCTTTAATCAGATTTAATGTAAGACGGTATGAGAAATATAAAATCTATTCCTGAAGTCTGATAACTTACATGAATGCAACATAATTATTATAGGTTCGAAATGAAGATGCCGTTCATTACTTTTGCTTTTGCGTTTTAAGAGCAAATACTGAGAGTGTAAACTCCACGCATATATCGAATTGTTTCTGTTATTCCCATTATAACCTGCAGGGGGAGACGTAAGGTGAAATTTAAAAAAAGCTGAAAGTGAAACCAGGCTTGTTTGGAGCAGGCAACCCGCCTTGTTAGCTCAGATTGACCAACTAAAGCTGCAGAGAAATGACTTGTGATCGCAAAAAGGACGAGGTACGTTCATTTAAACTCCTCCAGGACCGCTGAGCGGCAGCTGGGCTTGTAATCTGTATAGAAACTAATGTTGTTATGCTATTGTTATTGGTTTGGCTCGCATAGCAACCAGCTTGTTTTTTTAATGTCATGTGTGTATTTTTTTTTTTTAAATATGATAACAAACGAAGACTATTCTATGGAATTCTACTTTATGTTTGTTGAAAAGTGTGGCAAGTTGTCAGGTAACACGGGAACAGGACTTCCTGTTGGAACGTTGATTTCCCGGTGTTATGGATTAACTGGTGGCTAAACTAACTGGTTGAAACCTTTGTGCACCGCAGATGTTTCTAAATTGTAGGTGGCTGCTAAAAGATGTGTGACAAAACCTTTTGCAATATTTTATTATAAATTCCATTTAACGCATAAATGTTTAATGTTACATGTGAAAATTATGTTTCAAAATAAGTGTCTACAGAGCAGCGTTCAGTGCGCTTCGAAAACGCCGCATTTGAGCAGAACCAGATCAATGAGAAACAGAAACCAGAATAAATTAACTTCAAATAACCGCAATGAAAACCAAAGTGGGCAGTTTCTGCTTTTTGTATCAGACAAACATTAGAATTGACTACCAAAACTGCGGTAAAGTTCGCCGCCTCTTCGATAATGACAGTAAAGCCAGCAGTCGATTTTCACGTGCGCCACGGCACAAGACGTTACGGCACCCTAATTTACGAGCTCCTTTCAGAGTAAAAGCTCACATCCGGTTCATGTTTGAGCTACTGCAAGTCGATTTCCAGCGGCTTCAAGTTTAGACTTTGTATTTATGCAGTTGCAAAAAGAAATTATGTATCGGGAATAATTGGGGACATTAAGCAAAGCTGAAAAACTCTGTTTCCAGCGACTTCTCCCACTTCTCTGTGGCAGAGGGACAACTCTAGAACACAACCAGCAAATGTCATCCACGTCTGATGTTTAATTTCAAAATAAAAGCCTATTAAAATAAGACGTTTTCACTTCCCCGCCCCCAAGTTGCCGTGCAACTTATTGCTGAAAAACTCTCGGTTTCCAGTGACTTCTGTCACTTCCGGGTGGCGGAGGGACACAACCAGCAAATAACATCCCAATTTGATGTTTAATTTCAAAATAAAAGCCTTATAAAATAACATGTTTAGAATTTTAGTTTTACCAAAGTTGACATACACTTTGCTGAAAAACTCTCTGTTTCCAATGACTTCTCTCACTTCTGGGTGGCAGAGGGTCACCTACACAACCAGCAAATATCAACCCGATCTGATGTTTAATTTCAAAATAAAAGCCTCCTTTTTAAAAAAAAAAAAAAAATTTAAAAAAGGAAACATACAATATTAGACCAAAAAAAGTCTTTCTAATTAGTTATTCTCGAGATCTTAATTGGTGTCTTACAGAATCGAATAGTATTTTTGCAAAGATTTGTAGTTCTTTAAGCTTATCACATTGTTTATTTCCTGGTTCGATAAAAGGGTCCTATAAACCATGGCCACAGAAACATCTGTCTCTCCCAGTTGCCACCACCAGTTAATTTAGGCACCAGTTAGTCCGTAACACCAGCATAAGATCCCACGCTTCTTGTTTGTACCAACTCTCCATCATCATCCTATTATACCCTATTCCTGGAAACGGATGCCAGCAGTTATACTAATATAGTCCCTGTTAGTTAGAACTCCTTACATCATAAGAATGCTCAGGCTGCAAATTTGTATTTTCAGAGAATTTAAAGATGAATGAATGAAATGTGGGCATTTCTATTTAGTTTTATTAATTCAAATCACCAGACTGTCTCCCATTGAAAATGTGTTGCTCATTATGAAGCGCAAAATGCCATAACTGAAACCAGAGACTGCTGAACAACTGAAGTTGCTGCAAGAATAAAAATGTTTTCTACTTAAAACTTCAACAGTTAGTGTCCCCAGTTCCCAAACACTTATTGATTGCTAAAAGGAAAGATGATGTAACACAATGGTAAACGAGGCCCTGTCCCAACTTTTGTGGATTGTGTAGCAGGCATCAAATTATAAATAAGTAAATACTTGTAAAACATAAAAATAATGCTTATCCATTTGAGCATTACATGTCTTGTCTTTGTTGTCAATTCAATTAAATATCGGTTGAAAAGTATTTGCAAATAATTGTATTCTGTTCTTTTTATACTTTACACAATGTCCTAACGTCTTTGGAATCGGGGTTGTATTATGGTGAAATTCTTTGTTGGAAACTCTTTTTTTGCAGTAGTGACGGAAAAAAAACGATGCATAGCTGACCATGAACATAAGTAAGACCCAGATAGTTTGAACCTGCTTCATGATGTCTGACACCTGCTCAGGTGAAATGACTGGACTGAAACGCAGTCAAACAAAATAAAAATGACTTGAACAAAGCATATATTTATGAGAAGATCTATCTTTGTCAGAAGTGGAGTTCATTTTATCTTGGATCTAAATATGATCTCCTAAATAACTGAATAGGTTTTAATATACTTTGTGACCAGCAAACAACACTGTATGTTAAACTTTATTTAACTGGACTTATTAAATGACTTAACCTGTTCTGTTCTGTTGCAGATTATCACAGACATCACTCTGATCATTGATGGGAATTTGATTGGAGACATAGATGTTAAAAAGTTGATTCATGATAACTACCGTCTTGAGAAAACTGGTTCCGGTTACAAAGTGTTCAGTAGAGACTTTAATAAGGTGCAGCAGCTTGTAAAGCGACTGTCAGGACATCTTTCCAGTCCTAGAACACAAGGACAGACTGCTCCTCCAACTGCCTGTGCTGCAACATGTTCAGTACCTGTGAATGGAGTTGTGATGGAATACATAAAAAAAAAATATGCCGAAAAACTAAAGAAAATTCAAGGCCATTTTGTCATTGACTTCATAGCAGCAAACGGTGACCCCCAGAGCACAGTACAGGTTAACTTCAGAGCCCCAAGAGAATCAGCTTACTCTTCTGACAGGGTGCATCTGGACTTTGTGAGGCAGAGGTTTATCACTTTCTACCAGAGAACTGCCTCTGACCTGCAGCTAACATCTCTTCATGTGGCTCCACATCAAGCTGAGGATCTGCAGAGAAAGTTTCCCCTCCTGTTTTTTAAATCAGGCTCCAGCAAAGACACAACAGTCTGTGGACCTTTTGCACATGTGCAAAAACTGAAAGAGTTTCTTTCACTAAATCCAAAGAGTTCAGGCTACAGTCCAGTTAAAAGGGATCCTGCAACAAGTCAAAGCTATAAATCATCTGCTTTTTCACCCAAACTAAGCAAACCTCCTGGCAATGAGACATGTCCAATCTGTATGGAGCCAATCCCACCAGAGAAGAAAAAGGCCCTGCAGTGCAAGCATTCCTTCTGCAAAGACTGTCTCCAAAGAGCCTTTGACTACAAACCGGTTTGTCCTATCTGTGGGGAGGTGTACGGGACCTTGAAGGGGACACAGCCTGATGGAGGGACAATGGACATCAGGACATCCTCTGCCTCCTTACCTGGATATGAGAGACATGGAACATTAGTCATCCATTATCACATTCCAAGTGGAATTCAAAAGGTAAGAGCAAAGCTGCACTCATCAAAGTTCATCATTTCCCAAGTACTTCATCTTTGGGAGGATGAAGTGTGTCTGGTGTTGCTTTGGCATCCAATACAACAAGTTTGCAAACACAGCTGAAGATCTACTTCTTCTGGACATGACAGAGGATTAGGGCCAGATTATGAGAATAAAGTCAGAATATTATGAGAATATAGAATTAATATTAGCAGAAAAAAGGCGTCTCGATACTTATCAAGATCTGAAGTGACCAGCTCATCAAGTCTGTGTGGTTGTTTCTTCAAAAAGACACGATTGCTTGGATAATGACTTTAAAGTCTGATAATATGTTTTACTAACATGTTAAAACATCACTTCCATCCATCCATTTTCTAACACCTGTGTCCCTAGCGGGGTCGGGAGGTGCTGGTGCCTCTCCAGCTAATGTTCTGGGCGAGAGACGGGGTCACCCTGGACAGAGTCTGTCGCAGGGCAACACAGAGACAAACAGGACAAACAACCATGCACACACACACACACTCACACCTAGGGAGAATTTAGAGAGACCAATTAACCTGACAGTCATGTTTTTGGACTGTGGGAGGAAGCTGGATGCACAGGGAGAACATGCAAAATCGGGAATCGATCCCAGGAACTTTTTGCTGCAAGGCAACAGTGCTATGTATTGCGCCACTGTGCAGCCCAAAGATAATTTCCTTACTTAAAAAGCTGATACCAATATATAACTTCACAAGATGCTCCACATTCCTGACTTTAATGCAGTGGGAAAACTGCTTTTATGAGTGAGCTTCCATAAAAATACAATTTTATTCTACAAATTATATGACTTTATACACGTAATAAGACTTCATTCTCATAATTTCAAAAAACAAAATTCTCTTAGTGTGGTCATTATTCTCATTTGTACACTTCAAAGATTATTATTTCTGTTTTATGGGTTCATCAACACCTTTATTCTTAATCAGAAAAACATTCCAATTCTACTCTGCCAAAAAACCGGTTTGATCTTTATACCAAATCTGTTTTAGGTATACACTGTGTGTACAATAATTATGCAAATTGTAGTTTTGAGGATTAATTTTATTTTTGAACAACTCTAGTGCACTCGGTTATTCCAAAAATGTTAATAACCTCTCAATCCTGAATATTCAAGAAAGTAAAAGTGAGATTTTGGCTTTGTTAGGACAATAAATATATGTGAACGATTATTGAGCAACAATTTGTGTGCAGAATTATTATGCAACTGATTTAAGACTGAAAACTTTCCCAACTCACTTTTTTATTGTCATCCGTTAAAGTGAGAATAGTAAACACAACTCAAAATTGACAAACATTTCTAAGATTTAAAAATTATGTCAGTGACCAATATAGCCATGCTTCTTTTCATTGACAGTTGTAAGCCTTTCATTCAAGGAGTCTGTTGGTATCTTGATCTGTTGACAGCAATCACAGCCTCTCAGTCATTGTTCAGAGATGTGAACTGTCATTGTAGATCTCCTGTTTTAGAAGGGCCCACAAGTTCTCCAGGAGGCTTGGGTCTGGTGAGGGAGGCGCCACTTCATTATTCTTTCATCAATTAATGCTTTTATTGGTAGTCACATGGTAGAGTATTTTGATGGTCGATGGAGCATTGCACTGCATAAAAATCATGGTCCTCTTAAAAAATGCAAACTGTTTCCTGTACCACTGCTTGAAGAAAGTGTCTTCTTAAAACTGACAGCAGGGAAGGGAGTTGATTTTGAGACTATTTTCAACCTGAAAACAAGCTCATCTTTAATAATACCAGCCCATACTGGTACCGGGCCTCCACCTTGCTGGTGTCTGATGCGAAATGAAGCTCAGTGCCCATTACTGATCCAGCAACGGGCCCATCCATCTGATCCATCAAGAGCCACTCTCATCTCATCAGTCCATAAAACTTGAACAATCCATCTTCAGATCTGTCTTGGCCCAGTCTTGGCATTTCAACTTCTATGTCTTGTTCAGGTTTCAGCCTTCCTTACTGTGGCCATGTCTCTGAGCTCTGAACATCTTGTACTTCTGGGAACTCCAGGTAGGTTGCAGTTCTGGAATATGACAGCACTGGAAGATAATCGCAGCTTCACGTTTGATTCTTCTCAAATCTGTGACAGTTAATTTATATCTTTTTTCTCAGGAGTGTGAGATTACGGTTAAATATTCCAAGTAATATTGATTCAATTTTCCCTGAGCATTATCTCTGTCATAAGGACCTAGATTTGGAAACAACAATGAAAGTCCATCCAATTGGCCAAATTATTGGCAAGAAGAGTTTGAATTCACCCGATCAATCCTTTGGTTGAGTGCATCCTTAATAATTTCACATGAATTCCCGTTCATGGTGCTTTCTATGTGTAGCTTTAATCCCGAGAAAACAATTTTCTGTATGTTACAAATTATTTTGCTCCTAAAGGACAGTTAGCCTGCTGCTAGGCAGAGGTATTAGGAAGTAGTAGCTTTTATCTGGGCACAATCACATGACACCCTGAGATGACTTTTAATTTTTTTTTTTTTTACAGGAGGAGCATCCAAACCCTGGTCAACCATTCGAAGGTGCATCCCGAACCGCCTACCTCCCAGACTCCTCTGAAGGAAGGAAGGTCCTGGAGCTGCTCAGGAAAGCCTTTAATCAGAGGCTCATCTTCACTATTGGTCGATCCAGCACCAGTGGCAGGAACAATATGGTGACTTGGAATGATATTCACCACAAGACATCAATGCATGGAGGACCAACTTCGTAAGGACTGTTTATGGCGTTTTATCACATATTTATTAATCTATTTTTTATTTAATGATCTTTTAATGACCATGCACCATAAATAATTTGAATATACAGGACTTAATAACCATAGATGTTTTAGGCACAGACTTAGTAGCGTTCCTCTAAGTAAATTTCCTGAGCAAGTTGTATGTTAGTGGTCAGGATATTTCATGAGCTACTATCTTAAAAATATCATAAATAAAAAATGGAAACAAAGCTGATGTATCCAAGTCATAATAAATGTGACCTAGAGGCTGATTGTTGGAGGTTGACACCAGCACCAAGCTGATGGATTTGTTTTCCTGTTTGCAGCTATGGATACCCGGATCCTGATTACATCAGCCGAGTCCAAGAAGAGCTAAAAGCCAAAGGCATCAAATAGGCATGAATTTAAAGTCTTGAAATTGATTAAAGGAAAGGTAACATTTTATCAGCATAGAAAGAGCCATGTACAATAATCTCACTGCTTAACATATAAACATGTGATGTAATTCCAGAATTGTCAGTATATTGAGATTAGTCTTGAATGTATTGTTATTTCAGCTGCATTTTGTGCTTTTTTGGAGTCTTTTTTGTTCATCAAGTTATTAATAGAAACTGTATATCTACACTGTCTTTCTTAATTAATTGAAATGTACTCAGTCTAATATTTCTTATGAAATTATCTTAAAGGACTGGTTCTCAATCCCAGTCCTGAAGAACCACTACCATGCATGTTTCAGTTGTTTCCCTTCTGCCACATATTTGACATGAATAAGAGGGTGATGAACAGGCTTCTGGCATGCAGAGGAGGTCATGCAGTCATTTGAATCAGGTGTTCTGGAACAGAGACACATCTAAAACATGCAGAACAGGTGGACCAGAAGACCAGGATTGAGAAACACTCTAATAAAGCATGACAACATCTTTTCTGGGTTCAAATCCTTGGCAAGCAAATCAAATACACACATTCCAATTAATCCTAGTTATCAAACAATTCAGTCAAGTTCAGGTTATTATTCAAATTAGCTTAAAAAGTTATCTAAGGAAACCCACAAGCATCGAGTCATTGATGGTTTGCAGCATCCACTCCCCCTAAACAAGCACTTAGCAACAGATGAAAGTCACTTGCATTGTGTCATGGACCTTTTAGCAATCCCTCATTCTCAGCATGCTCATAGTGACAGCAGAAAGGAAATCTCTCCTTTTACAGGAAGAAACCTCCAGCAGAACCAGAACATAGGCTTAGTGGGAACGGCCATCTGCCACGACTGCCTGGAGGTTTAAAGTCATGTGTCAAGTGATAAAAATAGACCCGAAACATCTCCTACTAATTTGTTCATGCATGTGAATACACATGCCAGGTGAGTGTCAGAACACCTTATTTAAAGATGGGTTTAATGATTCATTTTCAGATTTTGCAAATAACGTCCATATTTCAACATCAGTGGAAAAATACATCCAATATTTCCTCAAAACAATGAGGAAGACTGCTGGACCAAACATAATTCATCACCTAAATTTAACCAAACAAATAGGTACGAGCCTCCTATTAGATAATTACAGCATGTGCAATTATCTTTCAGCTAGCAACAAATTATTTAACCCCAGCTGATGCAATGACTAGCTTCTCATTTGGGCACATCGAGGAAGTGGAGAGGCAGATGAACTGATGCCTACTGTCAGGCCCCTGGAGGCAGCGCTATGATCTGGGGTTGCTACAGTTGGTCAGGTCTGGCAACATTGTGTCCAACGAATGACTACCTGAATAAACCATCATCAATGGATCCCCTCCCTCCCCCCTGATAACACGACAGGATTCCTCAGGTTCAAATTATGATTAAGGAGTTCATAGAGCATGAGACATCATTCTTGCACAAGGATCAGCCTCCACAGAGTCTGGATCTTAACCATATTCAGGGTTTTCCCCAGAAAACTTGCTAAGCCCAGTGGTCACGGTGTAGTTTGTGTTTTTGTATTATGCTGACAGGAAATGTAAAAATATTACAGGGTAATTATGTTACTGGAAGACATAGCTAATAATGCTTAAACCCACAACTATAGTCCAGGTTTTTTTTAACTGCCCTTTTGGTTGATGTATAAATTTTCTCTCAAAATATGTTTTGGAAGATGCATATATAGTACAGACCAAAAGTTTGGACACACCTTCTCATTCAATGGGTTTCCTTTATTTTCATGACTATTGACATTGTAGATTCACACTGAAGGCATCAAAACTATGAATTAACACATGTGGAAATA